>JAGFPH010002904.1:0-10842 GCA_018207615.1 Philaenus spumarius | reverse complement strand
GATGAGTGATATCATCTGAAACCGCGGTAGTGTGTTTTTTCACATAAATGGATCACTTGACGGAAATAAAAGGTAATATTTTATTATTAATTTATTATACACAGTGATTCGGGACCCTTCCACAACAAGATATTATTTAAATCTTTGTATTCTGCCTCTAATAAGAAGAATACTTGCAGACCCTTGAGAATAGTTCGCAAGTTAGGAGTACTTACCCGATTTAAGTACGTTGATTTAATTTTGTTGTGTATATGTTTTTTACGAAAATTAAATTTCATGGACATGTTAATTGTCACCAGATATGTTAATAAAACTATGTGCGTTCTGTATTTCGAATAACTGAGCTAGTAATTGGAATACTGCGTTTTAAATACAGTTTCGTTACGATTCGAATATGTTATAATTTTTACTTTCTCACTATAATATAGTATATGGAAAGTATAGTGATCGCAAAAAAATCAAGGTTGAGATTTTTGTGGAAATATCCGTTTTGGGACCCACTGAGTCCAAAAAAGTGGTTTTTACAAAATGTCTGTCTGTGTGTCTGTATGTATACAAAGCTAGAGCGAAAACTATTCAATCGATTTCAAACAAATTTTCACCAGACATGTCAAGTAGGCTTGTATATACGCACGAAAAACGGTTTTGAAAAATTTTGAAAAACAACCCCCTTTTTGGCCAAAGAACCCTAAAAAAATCAGTTCTTAGTTTTTCATAAAAAACGGCACTATCGATTTTGATAAAATTTTGCTTATTTGTAGCCTTTAATGTACCCTACCATATGCAAAAAACCGCATCTTTCAAAAAATTCTCGTTTAGCTAAAAATAATAACAATAACTGATTTTTAGGGGTTTTTGGCTATAAAGGGGTTGTTTTTCAAAAATTTTCAAAACCTTTTTTTGCATCTATACAGGCCTAATTGACGTATTTGGTGCAAATTTGTTCGAAATCGATCGAATAGTTTTCTCTCTAGATAATAATAATATTTATTAGTTAATCTCCTACTTTAGTAAATCACCTCTACTACCCCACCTATAAATATGAAGTCACAGTGAATCTGTTTAATAATTTAAATATGTATGTGAGAAAATATGTGCCAGTTCCTGGTACCGTTTATTTAGTTTAAAAACTGCGTCCACAGCTATACGAAACCTTCCAACTACATTGACTGTGTTCCAAATTTATTTATAAAGTATTTAATTAACACTGAAAACAATAATTCTTATAGTATTCAAGACAATTACTCAATTGGATTATGCGCTGATGACACATTCAATCCCTCCATCTTTTGCCTGGCAAATATTTATATGCTTTTACTACTGAAATATTGTTGCCGTTACAGAGAAGACACTAGACAAATAGCTCGTCACTCCACACCAGTGACAGCCCTGCTTGACTTAATATTCAAAACATCTATCACCTGGTATTTTTCAATGTAAATGTTTTGGGACAAAGTAACGTCGTTATTTATTAGCGAATTTCCATAGGAAAAGTGAGATATTGCAGTGGCCCTTATGGAAAGACAAAAGATCGGGATTAGCAAATGAGCACCGATCATGGTCATTAAATCAAATATATATAAAAGCGAAATACCACTCACTCACTCACTGACTCACTCAACTACCGAACGGATTGAAATGAAATTTAGTATGTAGCTTCCTCTAGGGCCATAGGTGCTCACTAAGAAAGGGTTCGAAAAAATTCGAAATTTTAGGGGGGGAGGGAGTTTGGGGGATCAAAGTTATTAAATCGCAATTTCTACAAAACTACCCAACTGATTAGAATGAAATTTGGTATGTAGCTTCCTCTAGGGCCATAAGTGTTCACTAAAAAAGGGTTTAAAAAAATTGGAAGTTTTAGGGGGTTTGCTATGTAAAAATTACTAAATCACGATTTCTCCAAAATTACCGAACACATTGGAATGAAATTTGGTATGTAGCTTCCTCTAGAGCCATAGGCGCTCGCTAAGAAAGGGTTTAAAAAAATTCGAAATTTTAGGGGGGTTTGGAGGGACCAAAGTTATTAAATTACCATTTCTACAAAACTACCGAACGGATTGTAATGAAATTTGGTATGTAGCTTCCTCTAGGTGCTCACTAAGAAAGAGTATGAAAATTTTCAAAATTTTAGGAGGGGTTTGGGGGGAACAAAGTTACTACCACCACGGGCAATGCCGTACGGGTCAGCTAGTATATATGTGTTCGCACTCTAGCGGCCGCATTTTAAGTCCGAATTGGTTCAAATTTGATAAAAATGTTGGTTGTATACGTCGCTCGGACGAGTTTGTTAGCCAAAAAAATCCAACAGTCGGAAGCCCGTTTTTTGACTGGAATTAACTGTTTTTTTTAAATATTTTTCCTATGAGAATGATTTTGTTTTTGAGTTTTTTTCTAAAAATATAAACGTAGGGTGTTATTCTGCATATTTTGTTTTTTTACGCGACCTTATAGCTCGCTTGGTTCCCCCAAAATCGATCAAAACGTAAAATACCATAGAAGTACCCGGTCCAAAGCCATGTAGCGAATTCTACAGTGGGGTTGGTGTGCGAAGCACGCAATGCTTTGTGTATTGAATATACTCCCAATATACGAAATGGCGTGTGAAGCACGCAATGCATTGTGTATTGAAGACACTCCCAATATGCGGAATGGCGTGCGAACCATTTTGCAGCTATTCAGCACCGTCGTGAATATTTCCCAAATTGTTGATTGAAACCCTAAAACATAGGCCTATAAACTTAAATTTTGGAAATTTACTCAACTCACGTTAGTGGTTCAGCTGCGTGGTCGAATTATTATTTTCATATTATTAAACAGAAACAACCCTTTAAGTTATTTAACGTGTACCCCAAAATGTGTGTATTTATTTAAACTAATTTAAATGTTATAAATATTTGTATGAAAACTTATATAATATATTAAGTTCTTTTAAAGAATTATATAAAGTACAGTATTAATTTTACAAATAAATGTCTACCACTTTATTTAGTACAAATTTACATCACTCCGAAAAAGTCTTGTTCTAAACTATCGATCACGATAAATATCAAAATATATTTCATATGTTATTTTACCTAAATCTGCAGTGACACAAGCTAAAAGTCACATTAAAAGCTTAGATTAAACCCTGCGTAAAGAACAGACAAAAGGACACCACACCCCTTTTTAATATACCTTGCCCTTTCTATGGATCTGTCTAACACGTCAGCTAAAACAATATCTTTACACTTTTATACGCACACTATAGAGTAAATCCACCCTCCGCGCAAAGTAATTGAATATACTACAATTTCAGTAAAACATATTCTGTTAAAATAAAACATAATCTAGATTTAGAAGCAAATAAAACAATACAGTATTTGAATAAGTGTCTATAAAAGTTTCAAACAATTAACTTTGTTTCGGAAACTAGTTGTTTCACCGATAGCTGTACATTTTTATTAAAATAACCAATAAATTCAGTGATAATATTGTAATTTGTATATTCCTGACACCTAATCCAGCTAATTGCAAGTTGTCTGTGATTAAATTAAATGCAGGGTGTCCAAAAAGCCCCCCCCCCCCCCGCTTAACTTTTTAACAAGTGGAAATAAATAAATGGCACAGGGAGATGAATTTTGGTGTAATGAAAGGGGTGAAATGGTCGGTTACACCAAAATTCATCTCCCTTTGTCATATAAAGATACCTTGAAGCTCATTTATTTATTTCTACTAGTTCCAAATTTAAGGGGGGGGGGATGGGACTTTATGGACACCCGGGATAATACATCACTTATTGTGACCTGTTCTAACGTCGGTCTTATTAATTCCACATTTTACACGCGATGTCTCTCTATTATATAAAACAATTATTCCTGTCATAAATACAAAACTCCAGACCCACGGGCGCAATATCAGAATCAAGGACATCGCTACCCCAATCATCTTACACCGGTCCAAGTGCCTCTGTAATATCAGTAATCATTTCCGTACAAATATCACAGTATACAATAATCTGTTTGCATTTGCTTTGAAGCGAGTGTAGTTGAGGAGTGAGCGGTGAAGATGAGGGATCTGGCGAGCGAAGAGGGAAATATTTTATAGAAATACTATACTCTTCTACAAATTTAATTTACAGTTTAGGTTTTACGTGCGTGATACAGTTGGTGCTTCTAGCTTATCTGTTTTCATCCCGGCACTATTTAGCATGGGTAAGCTATACTAATAGTATAAAGAAGTAAAGTGTGTTTGTTTGTATGTAGTGGATAATCTGTGGAACTACTGAACTGATTGAAAAAATAGTTTTACTAATAAAAACCTAGTAATAAAAAGTAACATAGGCTATAATCCATTTTGATAAAAACATTTTTGATTTTAATATTTTGTAAATTTAGTCGGACAAAATCTTAGGTTAGGCCTAGACTGATGAACCAACACATATATTTACATTTATTACCACAGCAACCAATTTAATAAAATAACAGATAAAACAGCTGTTTGCTCCAATGTTTCCATTAACAGCTGATTTCAAACTTTGACGCAATTATTTGTATTTCTAACTTTTAGGTTAGGTTTTTATTAAAGTATAGACCAAAGCCTTGCTGGTTTTATGAGACTCTCATATTTTTGTATAGTTTTGATACACTCATAAACGTTTGAGTTTGAGTGCATCATAGACGATAAGATGGTATACACCAACCGGCTCAATCCGTATCGCACTATAAATTCTGTGTTGTGTACTTTGTGTTTTTAATGTGTTTGTGTGAGTGTATATGACGACCTGAACAGTGATTAATATATTTTATACTTGATAGTGAGATTACGGCCTCGAAACGCGTCGTAAGTAGGACAACTCAAGAAGTCACAAGACGGACTAACGATCAGGTAAAATACTATTGTAATTTCCTGTATTTATTTCATTTAATATTTGTTTCCTAAAGTTTTAGACTGTATGAAACTGCATTCCATTATAGCCATCTTGAGAATTTAAGTCAGTAAATAAGCAACGGTAGACAGTATTTCACGCGAGATTATGACGTGTTTCTATTTTTCATGTGTCATGCAGGGGCTGCAGCTAAAAATTATTTACGATTCACTTCACGTAACACGAGGTTTACTTGAGATAATATATCACAAAGATTTTTCTAAACTCAGTATCTATTCCATTATATGGTTTTTATTTTAACCGTTAATGTTAAACAATCACTACTTAGGTTTTATTGAATAATTATACTTCCTTATCTTTATTAATCTAACTGGAGTTAAGTAAAATAAAATAAAACAAATATTTATCTCAATCTGAATAAACAAAATCATGATTTTTAAAGTTTTCTTTCTTGTGTGTAAATCTACGTTGATATTTATTGCTAGAAGAGAGCTTAGATAAAGTCGGAATTAACTTTAAACTCTTAGTTCACATTGCATTAAACACAAACTTAAATTTATAACCCCCTTCAAGCTACCCATTTTAATTTTAACAATAAGAAACCTTATCGTTAGAAGATAATTTAGAGAGTAGATAACTAACGGATCTAGGTCTAAATACTTAAAATTCATTTTACTTTATAAAAATTTTGTAACAATTAAAATGTATAAAGAACTTGTATATCAACTCCTATAAAAGCGAGTGTACGCCTGTACGTACGTGCATTCATAGGCCTACGTACGTACGTAAGTAACAATATAATATAACAGCTGGCTGTGGTTCGGATTCCACATAAAACTGTAAATCCCGTCTTCATTAGCCTTAAGTGCAAAACAGCAGGACGTTAAACAAAAAAAAAAATATATATATATATATATATAACAGCTGATTTCACCCATCATCCGTAATACTTAAACAAAACCTATCGTAGATTATACTTTTGGTTATGTTTACAACTTCAATCAATATAAGTCTTGCGAAGTTGATTTTTTTAAAGTATGAGTTAAAAAACTAATGTAGCTTATAATACGATAAAAGATTTGCTTTGAGGTTATACAATGAATATAAATACCACCTTTATCATCAATAAATTCATTTATGTAAGTTTAATGAAGAAACACCCATTCGTTTAACTTCGGAAACATTCGTACTTCTTCGTATAACAAATATAAACAAATTGCATTATTATTTTCTTAATTATAATATTAATAACTTCTAAATAGCTTGATCTATCAATATCAAGTTATAAAGCAATTAAAAAGATAAAATTTTTATCTTTATTTAGATATATAATAATTAATGTAAATATTTTTTTTTACAAATAGGCCTACAGTTGTATAACCCTTATAATTGTTCACATTTACAAAGTTAAAAATCACCGTCAGCATAGGTAGGCCAAGATAAAGTCTGTTGTTTTTAAATAGTACTTTTTTTAAATTATGTATTTCTGATGTGTATCTAATTAATCTGCCTGTGATTTTTATGGGGGCCTACTAGTCTGCTTTACATAGTTTCGAAATAAAAAGTGATTCCATTGGACGTTACGTTTTACAAATGAAATACAGAAATTTACATTAAATATGTTACATGATATGAGGAGGCAAATGGTTGCTGCGAGCGGAATAATAATTTTTATAAAATTTCCCATTTCTTTCATAGTCCCTGCGGTATTTCAGGAATACGACGTCCTTCAGCTCTAAAGTCTTGGGGTCATTGGCGTAGGCTTTCTGTCTCAAATAACCCAGAAGAAAATACCCACATGGCGAGATACCACGTTGGTGAAGAATTTGAAGGCGCCACAGAGAAAGATAACGCAGCTGCAAAATTCGAAATTTTTCTCTTGGAGTGTGACAAGTGGTTTTGTCTTGTTGGAACAAGATGTTTTCAAAATAGCTCTCACTAGAATGGTGCCAAAATAGTTTATTTACCCATTAGCATTTTTTCCGTGACGATGCTGATATAAAATCTACAAAATGTGTCTTGACTGTTTACATTATCCATTTAGTTGGAAGTGCCAATCATTGGTAAATATAATTTTGGTGCTAATATTGACATCACCCTCTAACACCCAATCAACAATATCATGATGCTACAAATCTTCTGTTGGTTTCAATTTGTGAATCAATTTTATTTCAAAGCCTCATATTCAGATCCTCTATAAAAACCTTGAACCGTGTTAATCTCATTTTGTGAACACGTTCCCTAACCACTAATGCCAACACAAATATCACCTGTTGTTAATCACAAAGAAAAGTTTTGTTAATCTAAAAATGTATCTTTCAATTAAATCATCAGTCGCATAGAAAATTTGCAATATTATTATAATTTCAGCTCTTTTCAGTTTATTTTTATACAAACAAGGTGTTTTCAATACATAAATTAAAGTAATTGTTAATTAAGTATGTTATATATAAAAATCTAAATAAATCTTTCGCCTTAGTTGTTCATTTAAATACGAACGTTCATTTGTTGAAAAGAAGTTCCCGCGAGGTTCCGGTAGGAGTTAACAAATAGAAAATGTAGTGCGTAACGAAAAAAAAGTGTTATTAATTCGTTGCTATGGCGATGACAAATATAAAATACGAGTAACGAAAAAAGCGTTATCATATTGGTTGCTATGGCAACTACAAATAGAAAATATAAGTAACGAAAAAGCGTTATCAAATTGGTTGCTATGGCAACAACCCACGTAGCACACATACGAGAAAAAGACGTCGTTTAATGGGATAGATGGTAAATTAACGGTTATTCGTTAATTATTTTACGTCTTTTTTATCACGTCGGTTTTTCGATTGTAATTTACGTTGAAAAAACGTCGCATAGTGGGATATAAAGTTGGAAAACGGTTAGTGGTTAGTTTTTGAAGTTGTTTGTAACACGTCAGTTTTTCGATTGTAATCCTTAATCGAAATAACGGTAATTTTCCGTTTAAGGGTAACGATTTTATTGAAAACGAAAACAGTCAATAAACGTCTGCTTATGATCGCATGAAATATTTGTGTGGTTTTAAATTGAGACATACAAATATTACTGGACAAAAACAAGGAGAAAAAACACACTCATCTCTGCATTCTGGAAGCTATTATACTGTTCATTCTGTTGAATTTGAATTTAACAGTTGGAATGGTTATAATTATGCATTCAAGGTAAGTTTTATAACAACTAAGTTAATAGGTAATAATGTAATTATTTAACTATTGCAATAAATAAGTTTTATTTTCATAAAACAAAATGAAATATAAACTAAACATTTTTTCGATGGGAAATTTTCTTATCTACCATAATACGTAATTAAAATAATTAATTGTAGTTTATGCAAAATAAAACAAAGTAAAAAGAAAAGTATTTTTCAGTAGGGTTTTTGGTAAATACGTATATAGCCTAGGCGTACGAATTTGTTAGACATGCAATTGCTGCTGGAATCTGAGGCCATATATATTTTTATGATATATTGCTAATTATTTGGTCGGCCAAGTTCAAAACTGTAACTGTATAACTGAGGGGTGAGGACGTTCTTAAGTTCCCCTCTTTGTCCCAACAGACCCAACTCAAGGGAGTGCCGAACCAAACCGTAATGGTATATTATTATTTTGTACTCTCAGCTAGTTCAAAAGAAGAGAAAGTTTTAGTGTTTTTATGGTGCTTTTTTGCATTTTACGATTTAAATACTGTGTTATTTACCGCTGGACCTTTTCCGAAGAGGGGTGAGTTTATTTTAAGTAATAAATAATATGTAGTCTATGCTTTTTTACTACGCAAGGCTGCAAACTTGATTCTTCAAACAGTGTTCCTATGTTGTGACTTGTGATAAGTACGGTACTCAAACATCTTTTTCGACGGGACAGTTTAAAATTTTATAAAATTAATTACTCTTGGAAGTGTTAAATTTCAGGTAAGTTCATAGGCTACCTAATTCTAACATTTTAAAATAACTTGGTAAACTAGTTTGTGTATTACCTAGGGTTTAATTATTTTTAGGTTATGGCGGTTTCAAAGTTTAATTAGATTATTAATTATATTAGTTTTTAAAAACTTATTAGATTTTATATAATTTGTAGTCTAAGTTACATAAATAAATATATAATTATTTAATAATAACATCTTTCATGATATGGTGTACATAGCGTAGCCTACCATAAACAATAAATAGGCTAGTTAAATAGAAAAGTAGGCCTAGCCCTGACCTATCCTAGGCTACTTAAAGCAATCTATGAATCTATGGCCTTCCTATTACAGAAAGTATGAAGTTCATGTAACTAGCCTATATATAGAAAGCCTTTTCTTTTGTAGTGTTATGGAATCTTCTTTATTACAAAATAAGCTAATAAAAATTACTTATAAGGTTAGGTTATGGTGTAGATTAGTTTTATAGCTCAATCATTATTATAATTTGCATTACATGGTTTATTACACTTACTAGCTAACAAATTACAATAAGTAGTAAAATGTTTGTTTTGTAACAAATTCTAGTCAGAAAACATGGAAGCAATTACTTTGGTTCTAGTTTAGAACAGCTTGACCACAGGTTTTAATAGAATTACACTATATAGAACTTTTTCTTATATATATAATGAAATTAGACACTTCACTGATCGCGGGAAATCAATTATAAATATTCTAAAACAAATATAACATAACAAATTAACAAACCAAAAATCGCTTATGGGATTTAACACAGACAATGAACAGACATTTTAATACGCGATAGGAACAGGGTTGCCAGATGGGTTGCAATTAGATTTAAGTGGGTTTATCAGTGCCTCCTATATTGCCTAAAATTAGAACCTACAATATTATAACTATACTGTTATCGGTAACATAATGGGACTAAACAGTATAGGTCAGTACCTCTAGTTTTTTTTTTTTATTCTAATATAATGTGATAATAACGACGAAATATTATAATAATACTGTTATCGGTAACATATTGTGACTAAACAGTATAGGTCAGTACCTCTAGTTTTTTTTTATTCTAATTACATAATGTGATAATAACGACGAAATATTATAATTATACTGTTGCGTCATCTTTTCCTATTACATATGTTCAATGTGGCAACGTTGGCAATCAGAAATGATAAGTTTCTTCTTTTATACTGGTATTCAATGTAATTTCTTAACGACAATTGTTATTGTTTTTAAACTAAAAGTTTTGGAAAGTTATATAAATATCTACATATATTTTCGTGATTTCTTTCATCAATTTTGTTTAGTGAAGTTATTATTGATATTTCTTGGTGTATTAAGGGATTTGTTTCTTTTATTTAGTGTTAAAATATAAAAAAAATACTGAAGTTAACCTCTATATTTTCTACTTTAATTTCTCTCATAATTTCTATAATTTTTATTTCCCGCGGATATTTTTCATGTTTTTATAATCAGTTTAACGTGTTCTTTAATAATATGAAGAAATTTAAAAAAAAAACCTCTGGTCAAGCTGTTCTAAATTTTTACCATTACTTTTATTAACAAAATTCTGCAGCTGCAGCTGAGTTATGGTTTAAGGTTTACCTTCTTATCTAGATTGAGGTACCGTACTAGCCTAGTTGGCAAGGTTTTTCGGCGGAAGTTTACTATTCGACCCTAGGCTAACCTATGATAACAGAAATGCGAGAATAATAATAAAAAAAACTTAAAAGGTTCTAACCTTTAGTATTTAGTCACATTATGTTTACCTGTAGGGCCTATTCAACATTTAACAGTAGAATGTAAAACAACGCCGTTGTCTGCAAAAATACTAGGCTACGGTCGAATAGTAAACTTACGCCAAGAAACTTACAAACTAGTTTTATCGTTTATCGGGATAGGCTATGTGAAAATATAACTTTTTAGCAGACGATTAATATAAACAGAGTACCGTAGGTCCTACTTATAAATAATTTTATCAATATTATTTTAAGACAACACCGGATTACAACCTACGCTCTAAGAAATATACC
>JAGFPH010002903.1:151873-169597 GCA_018207615.1 Philaenus spumarius | reverse complement strand
GTCTCGGTTTTCCCTTTTCTTTTAGTCTCGTCTCGTTTCGTCTCGGTATTCCCGTTTCTTCTAGTCTCGTCTCGTTTCGTCTCGGAATTTCCCGTTTCTTCTACTCGGGTTTTCCTTTTTCTTCTAGTCTTGTTTCGTTTCGTCTCGGGCTTTCCCGTTGCTTCGTCTTTTATGGTCTCTTCTCGGGTTTTCCCATTTCTTCTAGTTTCGTCTTTTCTCGTCTCGTCTCGTTTCGTCTAGTGTTTCCTCGTTTCGGCTCGTCTATTTTCGTCTTATTTCTAATCTCGTCTTTTGTTGTCTCGTATTGTCTCTTTGTTTGCATCGCTGTTTGCCTAACTGTCAGTCTGCGTTCTCTATTTCGCCCGTCTTGCTTGTCTCGCCTTTTTTCACCGTCTTGCCCGCCTGACTGTTTTGTCTGTCTTATCTGTCTTGTTTTACTTGTCCGCTTGTTCTTTAGACTTATTTATCTCGTCTGTCTTGCTTGTCTTGCCTTTTTGACTGTCTCGTCTGTCTGACTGGTGTGTCTGTCTTATCTGTCTTGTCTTACTTGTCCGTTTGACTTATTTGTCTTGCCTTTTTTGTCCGTCTTGTCTGCCTGACTGTTTTGTCTGTCTTACCCTTCAAATTCAATACTGGTCTCGTAGTCAGCTGTTTTTAAATTAAGTTCTTTTAATTTTATTAAGTCGAATATTTTTTTTAGCGTACAAATAAAGTGAGTTACTAAAAAATATAAATAATGTTTATTATTAGCATCCACATGCTATTAGCAAAATGTAAAAACAGGTTGGAATTGTACAACAAAACGTTATTGTAGGTATAATTTTACCTGTAACCCGTCTGTCCGATCTTTTTATAATGTCGTGACGAGTGCGGTTTCCAGTAACCCCATCTTCCGGTCACATTAAATAACTATTTAATACAACTCGCACAGGCCCGGCCTGGGAACATTTTGGGGGTGGTGGACGAGTTGAAAGGAAAGGGGCGCTGGGGGGGGTTCGAGGGGTACGGAATATTTGTAGAAAAATAGTTGCAAATTCTTGAATTTTGAGGCTTTTTCAAGCCTAAATATATTTTATTTATTTATTATTTCATAAATAAAATTTTACAAAAAATGTACAAATTATCATCTATGGATTAGTGCCCACATAGACACGAGGCCTGTGCGTGGGCACGAGTCGTGCACAACATAACTTTACAATAATAATTATGGAAAAAGAAGAGAGAAGAAAAGAAAAGAAGAAAAACACAATTTTGAAATGTACAAGAAATTATAAAAAATAGGTCAACACTAGAACAACAACGTCACTGCTGTGCCCACACCAAAAATACCCTTACAAAGAATCAGAAGTAGAACGCGAGGTAAAAAATCAAAAGATAAAAAGAGCGACGTATAGGCTAAACATAACTTTATACATAGGCCTACTCCGAAAAAATTACGGATTCACAATAATTCTTCCCTACCTCCTCCAACCATAAATAAACTTGCTTTTTATAGGCCTTAACTTCATAATTTTGAAATAGTCTCAGGTTTTTTGGAATACTACGGAAAATCATCTGTAATATGAGTTAGTCGTGGATATACATCTATAAAGCCTATCTATAAAGTGCCTGCCCATGCTATCAACTAAACTGTAAACGGACAATAGTCTAGGGCGCTCGTCGGTCGCGTGCGGGCGATCAGGTTTCCCGCGAACCTAGATTTATTCATTGCATCACCATCAACTGTAAATGAGTGTAGCTGGCAGTTGCTTGCTGTACTACGTTGGCATGCAGAACAACATTTTCCTGTAACCAAGGCGAGGAAGGGTTTTGATAGTCGCAATAATCAAATTAGAGTAAAATTTATAATAAAATCCATCACTTTTATTTTTTGAAAATTTTTGCAGCCAGGGGGCGCACCGGGACACGTCCCGGAGTCCCGGTGGGCCGGGCCGGGCCTAAACTAGCAATTAAGTTGAGTTTACAGCGTACTAGTCCAAACGAAACGCGAAGGAACGTTGTCCAATTAATGCCACGAATAAAAATTACTTTCGTTATACGTTTTTTGGGTCGCTGATTCCGGAAATTGAGGCCCCGGATTCCCAAAGTTTTGGCGTCACCCCTAAAAATTCAAAAATACCCGTTTCTTTGCAATAATCTAATTAAAAATCTTAAATAACTCAATGAAATGCCCTTATTTTAATCATAATTGTATTTTTAGTGAGGTAATATTAAATTGAGCCAAAATTAATTAGGGTAATCAAAGGGGGTGAAAACCACTATCTGAATAGAAATAAACGGGAAACGCATGAATAGTAAATTGTATAAAATTAGATATTAAAAGAGTCATCACATCTATATTTTGAAATAACCATCCAAACACCAACCATTGCTGGAATAAAAACTGAATCATAAACAGCAAGTAAAAAAACATACTTCCATCACTGTTGCATACAAGTTTAGATCCTCAATAGGTTCACTGTCAAGAATGTAAGTAACACCACTGTTTTTATTAACAACTTTAAAAAAACATCTCTAACATTATTTCGATAATATATTGAAACTACATATCTTAAAATTCTTAATAAAATGTACCATTCACGGAATTTTCCAAATGTTTGCCCAAATGTGAGACTCTTAAGCGCTACGATCCTTTAGTTCTCAAAGTCAGGTTGTCCGTACCAAAAAATATATGAAACGATACCCTACACGGTATTTTCAAAGTTGTTACACCAAAATAGTGACCTCGAAGAGCTACGTCAAAATCGGGGGTTTCCTACCCCGAAACACGTAAAATGTTACCCCACAAAGTATTTTTGTTGACCCAAAATTGTGACCCTTTAAATCAGGTTTCCCGTACTCAAAAACATAACGGTATATAAAACGAAACCCCACAATGCATTTTCGAAATGTTTGCCAAAATTTGTGGCCCTTAAGCGCTACAGCCATTTCTTCGTCAAAATCGGGTTTCCCGTACTCGTTAAAAGTTAAACTTGAAACTTATATATGGTTTTTAAATCGTGACATGAAAAAGTTGGTCTGTAAGATTTTTTAAAATTTTTTGGGTAGAGAAGTTTGGTAGCTGCAAAGTTGTAAATAAGGACTTGAATTTAGCTTATTTTGTCATAAAAAATGTTTACGAAGTGTACTCCGGTCAGAAAGACGGTTGAAGACGAGAATAATTAACAGGGCTCTATAACAAGGGATAAACCGTTTCTTTGATCTCGGCACGGTGCCGCCAGTTTCACTCTGACGTCACCATGCTGATACACACCAGCTGGTAATATTTCAGTAATGTGCGCGCAGTCGTTAACTCGCTGTTGTAACTCGATGGAAAGGCTTCAGTAAAATAAAATTTAGAAATTCTTAATATACATAAAGTACGGATTCTAACAGTATAAAAAACTTTTATTTTAACAGGTATTTCGAATTTTAAGAATTGAAAATATTTGCGAATTATCACAGACTTACATGGAAAAGTTACTAAGCGAGGCATTTTTTTATTTTTGGGTTATAAACAAACTTCCAGCGGGAAAGTTGTAGCCAATGAATTGATCTAAACTATCCAATTCACCGATTTGTGATAAAATTATTACTTCATTATGAAATTATTTTTTTAAATGAACGCGAGGGGGTGCGGCGCTGCCACTCCCGAAGAACAGTTGTTTGATACGGGAATAACGTTTATGTACATATTGTTATTTTAAGGTAATATAGTAAATCACTTGTCCCCAGGATTATGCCAGGTAGAAAAAAGTAAGCATTTTATTTTAACATAAACTAATTATAATTTATAATTAAAATTTGATATTATTGAAGTGGACATAAAAAGTTAAGTTGGAGGTTAACGTTTAAAAAATAATGTAATTATTATAAGGTAATTCTTTTAATTAAATATGAAACTCATTTTTTTACGTAATTACGATTTTCTTTTTCCATCACTGATCTGTAATTTTATTTCTTTGAATGTACGTAATAATGATATTATTTTTTAAACGTTAACCTCCAACTTAACTTTTTGTGTCCACTTCAATAATACCAAATATTTATTATAAGTTATAATTAGTTTATGTTAAAATAAAATGCTTACTTTTTTCTAGCTGGCATAATACCTGGGGAAAAGTGATTTACTATATTACCTTAAAATAACAATATGTACATAAAAGTTATTCCCGTATCAAACACCTGTAGTACTTCGGGAGTTTCGGCGCCGCACCTTCTCGCGCTCATTTAAAAAACGATTTCATAATGATGTAATCATTTTATCACAAATCGGTGAATTGGATATTTTCGATCAATTCATTGGCTACAACTTTCCCGCTGGAAGTTTGTTTATAACCCAAAAATAAAAAATTTCCTCGCTTAGTAACTTTTCCATGTCAGTCTGTGATAATTCTCAAATATTTTCAATTTTAAAAATTCGAAATACCTGTTAAAATAAAAGTTTTTTATACTGCTAGAATCCGTACTTTATATAGATTAAGAATATCTAAATTTGATTTTACTGAAGCCTTTCCATCGAGTTACAACAGCGAGTTAACGACTGCGCGCACATTACTGAAATATTACCAGCTTTTGCGTGTCAGCATGGTGACGTCATAGGCGATCGATACTGGGTCACCGTAAATGGTCCAAATAGTATAGCCCTTGTTATAGAGCCCTGGTAATTAAGCACTACCGTGCCACTCGTCGCGTCAGGACGGCACTGCATATCTATACAGTTCCCACTGCTCCTCAGGTCGCTTCCTATCGTTGTAACCAAAACTATTATTACTAACTATTACTTAATTATTAAATACTTAATTACAACACTACTTCTGCTCAGAGTAGTCTACCTTATTAACTGTTCATTATTTGAATACTTTCAAAACATATACTGTACGTAATTTTCATTCTGTATACTTCATTTTGTACTGTGCTTTTTATATTTGACACATTGACAGCAGTTATTACATAGTCTAAAACCTTAACAAGCCTCAGGAAACTTGAGTCAACTACGAATAATAAAAAAGACTCATTGCAAATTCAAATACATTTTAATGGAAAAAAGAACGTTGTTAGAAAAATGAAAAAAAAAATGCAAAAAGAAACCCAGCAACTTAAGTTTCACATTTACTGCCCTAAAAATGTTATTACTGTACTTTAGTTAAATGGCTTCTAACGTTACTTTTATGTAATGACTCATTAACATTTTTTGCATGGTGGGGTAATCGAACTGTGAAATACTTCTCACACAATGCTTTCATTAACATAATAATATGATTTTATTCCGGTTCTTGGTCCACACTGTGGTTTCCAGCAAATTAGTCAATATCAATACACTTGCTCATAACTTGTATAATCATTAGACTACTTGAAGCAAGTTTTTAGTTGTCATTAATTTACCGGTATTTACATAAATTTTGAATAATGATTCGCAAAGTAAACAAAGTTCAACAACACTTTCAGAGGGTTGAACCGGTCCATCTCTGTTCTTACAGTGAATTAAACTGTTTATCTTAGAAAATATCTCCAAAAGCGCTCGGTACTATGGTGAGTCATGCTCGGCGCTTCCATCTTCATCTAGTATCGCGTTGACTGGTCGGTTTCATAGCCTATCTAGGTTTTATGCTATGTAATCATTGGTTTGACTCATCTCACTCCACCGTCCCCAACCCGCCCGGCCCTTGTTGTCGGTTCTACTCTATTACATTCATGTTCTGTGAATAGTAACAAGGAAGGTTCATTATATCGATATGTCAAAGTTTCGATTCGATATTCGACGAAATCAAGTTGGCAGCGCTGTGAAGTCAGCTGTTACTTTTACAATCATAGTGTCATGTTTATTAATGTATTTGTTGTTAAACCAGCAACAAATGTGCATGTAGAGTGAGAAATCTTTTTTTATTTATATTGTTTGTTATTTGTAAATTTTTAAATATTAAACTAAACAACAATTGTAGTGATATAAGAAATTAATTGTTTAGATGAAGTATTAGAATCAGTGAAATTGTTGGTAGTGATGTTTCATGTTGGCCTAGTGTACGGTACAATGGACGCAACTTAACTATTCGACTCTAGGCTAACCTAGAGCTAACAGAAATGCAAAAATAATAATACGTATGGAGTCGAATATTAAAGTTAGGTCGTCCACTGGTAATTTGTCCTGACCAATACAGGCCTACCAGTGTGACAAGCTGTATTTCTGGGATCATCATAAGATGGTGAATATTTTGTTTATCTTGGAATGTAAAGCGTTTTTCTGCGTGGAACAGACATGAAAGTCAAACGAGGTAAAAATGTAGGACGTCGTGACCAGAGGTTTTTGGAAAATTTCTTCATATTATGAAAGAGCACATTAAACTGACTGTAAAAACAACAAAAATATCGGCGGGAAATAAAAATTATAGAAAATACGAGAGAATTAAAAGTCGAAATATAGAGGTTAACTTCAGTATTTTTTGATAGTTTAACAGTAATTAAAAGAAACAAATCACTTAATACACCAACAAATATAAACAATAACTTGACTTAACAAAATTAATTAAAGAAATCACGAAATTGTTCGTGAATTTACTAAATAAGTTTCCAAAACGTTTAGTTTAAAAAGCATAACAATAAACCTTATTATTACATCGAGTACTAGCAAAAAACATGCTTGGGTTTAAAAACATGATTTTAGATTTGTCAAAGTTGCCACATTGAACATACGTAAAAGTAAAACATTACGTCATGGTAATCGCGAGATTTTATTGGCAGCGAATGTAGGCAGTGCATTAGCGGTGGCAAAGCTGTATTAACCACACAAATAAAGTAAATAATTATAGTTGTTACCAATTATATTGTTTGTATAACAACATTGTAAACATATATATATAAATATTTTTTTAAATAGCCTGAAGTTCTAACTTACAGCGTCTAGCCTCAGTATGTTAACATATTTATAGGCAAGGGTTTAAATTTCTAAACATAACTTATATAATATATATAAATAGCCTGAAGGTTTCCAACTTACATTCTCTAGTCTTAGTATGTTTCCAGAATGCAAACATATGTATAAGTTTGTAACATTTCTTAGTTTACTAAAAAAGTTTTTGTTTTCTAATATTATATAGGAGGCACTGGTAAACTCACTCTACTCTAGTTGCAACCAATCTGGCAACCTCGTAATTAAATGACTGAACATTCTACATGTTAAATCCCATAGGCGATGTTTGGTTTGTTAATTTGTTATATTATATTTGTTTTAGATTTTTTATAATTAATTGATTTCCCGCGATCAGTGAAGTGTCTAATTTCATTATCTATATATATAAAAGCGAAATACCACTCACTCACTCACTCACTCACTGACTCACTGATCACGATTTCTCAAAAACTACCGAACGGATTGGTATGAAATTTGGTATGCAGCTTCCTCTAGGGCCATAAGTTCTCATTAAGAAAGGGTTTGAAAAAATTCGAAATTTTAGGGGGTGTTTGGGGGATCAAAGTTATTAAATCACGATTTCTTCAAAACTACCGAACGGATTGGAATGAAATTTGGTATGCAGCTTCCTCTAAGGCCATAAGTGTTCACTAAAAAAGGGTTTTAAAAAATTGGAAATTTTAGGGGGGTTTGGGGGGTAAAATTACTAAATCACGAGTGTTAGTTTCCACTATACCCTTCACGGTAAGCCAACATGGATCCGGTTGGCAATGATATCTTACTAAACAAGCGGTATGGAAAGCAATACAATTTACTGGGGCTCCAACACTCGACCAATCTCTGTCAACTTTTTCGTCGTTTAGTAAAGTAGACTTAAGTGCTGAAGAAGGGAAATTATTTCCCTCAAAGTCTAGTGGGAAAATTTAAGGAAGTTTTGGCGAGTCACTGAAAATTGTTTCAGTGTTATCTATTTTGTCGAAAATTTAGGGATCCTTTGTTCCAACGTCATAAGAGTGCGGAGTATGCTTTGACACAAGCGCACAGTGCACATACAGCTGATCGACTGACTGGAAGAAAAGGGGAAGAGAAGTAAACAACAAAAGTGTTCCCACACAGATAATATGCGTGACCTTGCGGCAAAGTTCTAATACGACGCACAGCCGGAGATTTGACTTTGTACTTTTTTTATGGCTAAATATAAATAATATATGAGAGCCCGGGCCCGACGCCTGATTCGGCCAACATTATTAAACAATTCATTGTTGATTAATTTTTCATTTTCCACAATTCTAAAACAAAAATCCTTTAGGCCGGGCCCCTAGTTTCAGACTCGGCTGACATGGTCTCTCGGCGGCCCTGTCTGTCTAAAAAGTTCGGTGAATGATACGATAAAAACATAAAAACAGAAAGTACATTAAAAATATCTTTATTGGCCTTCAAAATACTCTCCACCAGATACAACGCACTTCTGACAACGTTCGTATAGCGCCTCAAAACTGTTGGAGAAGTCTTCGTGTAGAATCGTTTTCAGAATTGCCGTCACTCGGTTCTGAATCTCTTCGACGTCCGCAAACCGTGATCCCTTTAAGGCCTTCTCAAGGGTCTGCTCCAGTAAAAATAAAATGGACTTTTATCCCATAAGAGCAATGTTAAATTTCAAACCATTTATTTCGTTTACTTTTTATCATAAAATTGTTTGCAAGATCTCATTTTAAGCACAGTCACAATACGCATCCGTCTTGCAATTTACATTTTTTTAAATTTCTTTCATTTGTCAAGTAACTGACATTTAGTAGGTACAAAGTTTGCATTTTTTTCCTAACACAATAAAAAATTAATAATGAAAAATAATTTGCAAGCCGGATCCGAAATTTTATAAAGAATATTAATTTTTTTTTCAACGCTCAATTACAAAAGATAGACTTATCAAATGGTTTAAAATGAGGCAATGTCAAAGCGTTTAGCTGCAAGAAATTGCATTGTTTAGATAGGGATACAGTGATACCGGAAGTGCGTTTCCTGTTGCTTTCTCGTTTACTGGAGCAGACCCTTAAGGGTCGGCTCTAGCTGTCGGCCATGTTGGCTGACACTCCATAAGAACAATGTTAAATTAAAATCCAAATTATTCCTTTATTTTTGATCCGAAAATTATAAACGATATGTCATTTTAAATCTATGGTCAATATGCATGCAAATGGCTTTTTAAAAATTAAGAAAAATATTTTGTTTAAAATTTATTAACAATTTAAAACGTTGATTTTTAATATTTTTATATGTTTTCACTATTAATTATAGCGAAAAACTACCAAGCCATTCGCCTAAAGAATTTCGTCCCCAAGATTTTGGTATTTTTTTTAAAACGCTATTTGAACAATTGCGGGTTTTAAATGGATTTGGGCTGAGCAATGTCCGTGTAACCTACCGCCGCTATAGGGTGATTTTAAATATTTTTTACGTTGTAACTATTAATTATAGCGAAAAATTACCAAGCCATTCGTATGAAGAATTTTGTCCCCAAGAGTTTGGTATTTTTTTAAAATCGCTATTTGAATAATTGCGGGTTTTAAATGGATTTAGGATGAGCAATGTCCGCGTAGCCTACCGCCGCTATAGGGAGTCGCAGGTTGCTTTCTGTTTTACTAGAGCCGACCCTTAAGACACGGTCCCCACTGTGTCTTTGCTAATACCCACTTCTTCGTTCTTCTGCTTTTATTCGCAGAGTCGATCTCCGATCTTTTGTTAGCATCGCTCGCACGCGTTCGTTGTTTTCCGGCGTTTACGCTCGTGGACGGTCGTCCCTCCACCGATTCTTTGCCAGTACGAAAGCGTGCGAACCAATCGTACACACATTTCCTACACACAGCATCCTGCCCGTACACTTGCACCATCATATCGTGGGTTTCTGTCGCCGTTTTACCCGATTTGAAGCGGAACTTTATATTGTGTCGTTGCTCCACGGCTTTTCGACGCACACTACTCGGAACACTCTGTTGCTTCGGGTCCGGACATGTTCTTGCCTACGTACGCATGTACGCGCGCTGTTTCAAACTTTGAACACCGATATATTAGACCATTCACTGAACGTTTTAGACAGACCTCGTATACATTGTGGACGAACGTTTAAGTTACGACCCCTCCCCATATGCGGCAGAGGTGCTAACGTATACGCAAGAAAATGCTGTATAATGTAATTATAAAGCTCAATTCTAAATAAATCAAAACATAAAATATAATTTACAAAATGTAATGTAATCTATACTAGATATCTTAAAAGTCCCCCCTCCCTATTATTTTTGTTATTAATGGTAATAGACAAATTTGCTTTGGGGGTTGTTAACATGAACAGAAATAGAGTTTTTTTGGCGTATCGTAAATTTCAACCCCTCCCCCAAAAATGGGGTATTTTGGGGTAAGTCGAAAATTTTTAATGAGAACCCCTATTGAGTGACACCTCATTTTAAAGGCCTTGATAAAAGAAGAAGATTGGCGCAAACCGGAGGTATGTATGTTGACTCTATCCAACATAATGGTCAATCAAAGTTATAACTTTTCCCCAATTAAATAACATTGAAATGTTAAAGATGATACATCTGTTATTTTTTACAAGGATTTCATCCAGTAGGTCACTCAATCTAAATTATAAAACATAGTAATTAGTGTAAAAAATGTAAAGCTAAGCCCTCTGGAATTCCCAGGTACTGGACATTTTACTATTAGGCGTCGACAAATATGCACAGTAACAAAGCAATTGCAAGGTTGTATCAACCAAAAGTCCAGTACCTTTGAATTATAGGATAATGTTTATAGTGAAATGCTTACTTTTCGTGTAACGAAAGAAAATAAAAAACTATGTTCATTACAATCTATATATATAAAGCGAAATACTACTCACTCACTCACTGACTCACTCATCACGATTTCTCAAAAACTACCGAACGGATTGTAATGAAATTTGGTATGTAGCTACCTCTAGGGCCATAGGTGCTCATTAAAAAAGGGTTTGGAAAAATCGAAATTGTAGGGGGAGGGTTTGGGGGATCAAAGTTATTAAAAAACGATTTCCTCAAAACTACCGCACGGATTGGAATGAAATTTGGTATGTAGCTTTCTCTAAGGCCATAGGTGCTTACTAAGAAAGGGTATGAACAATTTCGAAATTTTAGGAGGGTTTTGGGGGAATCAAAGTTACTAAAATCATAATTTCAGATCTTTTATTATTATGACAATAGTGCTTTTATTATTTAATATCTATATATATAAAAGCCAAATACCACTCACTGACTGAACACTTAAAAAGACTGAAAGTACCAACCAATGCCGTACGGGTCAGCTAGTTTTCAATAATAGCCGATTTTTTCCGATTTTTCAACGCCCTTTTGTGTGGAAACCGTATGTAGTACAAAATAATGATAAGGACATGATTTTATTATAATTTAATTTTCCAGGCGATGATAACCACCCAGGTTTTTCGCCTATAAAAAAAAATATTTTATTTTCTGTATTTTAATATAGGATCACATTTCACTTAAAACGCTCACATTACAAGTTATAGGCCAAAAACTCATGATTTTGAGTGGTTCATCGATGTTGCCTCATTTTGCCGAAAAATTTTGTCGGACAATTCGTGTTCAACGCCCCAAAAAACATAAAGTAAGCCACTAAAAACAAGTACACTAGAACCTTTCCACTGCAAACTACCATTTTTCCGGACTAAAAAGACATTTGTGTAAATACAATCGTAAATTTTAAAACAAAACAGAATACTAAAGTACTCGTAGTATTGAATTTGTTATAAAACTAACACAATTGAATCCATCGGGACGGAACAACAGGTAAATAATGGAACAGCGTAGGTAAATAATATATGTCGGACAGCGGACACGGTTTGTGCAATGCAGTACTTTGTAGAGTTCGTGGTGAGGAGGCTTAGTATGTTTTAATGAATCTCGGAGACCCTTACCATAGTCCAGTCAATGAATGACCCCCAAAAAGAGGGCGTAGAGGACACGTAGAGGGGGGAAGCATTTTGCTTTGTTTGGGGTACTTATAAGGAGGTAAACATACCGACTAAAATAAAGTTTCTTACCTTGTTTCCGCCAAGTGACCTCTCTTTTGTATTTGTTACGCGTTTCGGAACTTTTATCCCATCTTCAGCTCCAATATATATATAAATTACTCAACCGAGGTAGTTGACTGTAGCCAGAAGGTGTACACCAAAACGTACTTTAAATGTGAAATGTGTTATGTGTGTTTAAGGGTCTGCTCCAGTAAACGAGAAAGCAACAGGAAACGCACTTCCGGTATCACTGTATCCCTATCTAAGCAGTGCAATTTCTTGCAGCTGAACGCTTTGACATTGCCTCATTTCAAACCATTTTATAAGTCTATCTTTTGTAATTGCGTGTTGAAAAAAAAACTGAATATTCTTTATAAAATTTCGGATCCTGCTTGCAAATTATTTTTCATTATTATTTTTTTATTGTGTTAGGAAAAAAATCAAACTTTGTACCTACTTACAAAATGTCAGTTACTTGACAAATGAAAGACATTTAAAAAAATGTAAATTGCAAGAAGGATGTGTATTGTGACTGTGCTTAAAATGAGACCTTGCAAACAATTTTATGATAAAAAGTAAACGAAATAAATGGTATGAAATTTAACATTGCTCTTATGGGATAAAAATCCATTTTATTTTTACTGGATCTCCTTAATTCATTTTAACGTTTGACGACCACGATTGAGTAATTTATATATTATGTCTGAAGATGGGATAAAAGTCCCGAAACGCGTAATAAATACAAAAAAGACATTACTTGACGAAAACAAGGAAAGAAACTTTATTTTAATCAATTAGCGACCTGGATACTGAGAATGAATTCATTACTTAAAGACCTTGTCCCTACACTTAACGCTTCACGGGGGAGGGGGTAAAAAGGCCCCTTTTTCCGGGTTTTCGCTTATATCTTGAAAACGGCGATGCGTACAAAATATTTGTTCCATTAATAATTAAAGCTGATAATATTTAAAGAATATTAATTTATATTAATTTGTTTCGTATCTGTTATAGTTTTCGAGGTGTTCACCGTCGAAAATCGATAATTTCTGGACATTTTTTTATCTCCTCACGGTTTTCGTCGATTTTGACTTTTTAACTACTCATCCTTTCTTTTTACAGAAAAGACATTAAAAACATGTATTAGGCCTAATCTCGCTAACCGGTCGCATGTGTTTTAATGTGTTTCGTGACGTGTTTTTGTGATTTTTGTTCTGTGTAATGACTTTAATGTATTTGACGACCTAATGAAGGGATTTATTTCATTACGATATTGCTGTGATCTGAAGATGGGTACATAGGTTACCCGAAACCGCTATAACCACCAAGTGATTTTGGGATTGGATATAAGATAAAAAAGCAGGTATTGTACCTAGTTAATTAGTTGTAAAATTCCCCAATCCGTGGGCTAACACGTTGCAAGTATAAACTTAGTTTTGTCAGTGCTAGTTAAACCAAACTTGTAATGCAGTTAAATAGTATGTCGTATCATCTCGCACATCTTTCCAAGACCCCGTCAGGTAACACAAAATGACTGTATTATCTTCGAAGCGGTTTATTTTACCGCCAAGATTTGCATTACATAAACTATTTATATACCGGAAATAAAATTGGTCCCAATACAGATCCCTGAGGAACACCATATTTAACTTTGACAGATTGGCTCATACAATTCCCGATCCTTACCTAGGTACATCGTCGCTATGGGGGAGGGGGGGAAAGAGGTCGCCCCCACAATATTCTTAAAATCACAAAAGTTGGGAAATTTGAGATTATGAAAAGTTGAAATTTTGATTTTTGTATTAAGTTGCACGCAAAAACTCCAACTTTAGGTTTGGGTTTCAAAAGTTTTGGTGTAATTACCAACATTCACAAATAACAAGCAAATTATAATTTCCAATCCGAAAATGTTGGGCAAATCCAAATATATCTGTACCAAATAAATACATTGTCTTCTTTTAAATGATGTTCTGGGAATTTAGTTCCAACATTTGTTATTGTGGCAACACTGGCATGCCATGCACTGCTCTAGACTGCCAGAACAGTGTTGCCAGATTGAGATTTTTCCCAAAATGGAAAAATTTTAAGTTTGCGGCATATATTGGCGAAAAGAAAATGATGTGGAATGTTTTTCAATAATGTGATGCACATGTTAAAATTCTTGTAAAATATTAAAAACTCTTAAAGTACTCAATAAAGCATCTGCAGTGTTAAAACCCCTACTTATACTACACGCGCTATAACTTTGCACTTGGGATTTTTGGAGTTTAATGTGAAATTGGTATCGGTAACGTCGCACTATTGAGGCGAGCGGATGTGTCTTATCGCGCTGACTCACAGGTGGACTTCCTGAGAAGGCTCTTTCGAAATTGCAAATTTTTTTTCTTTTTCTTCTGATACATTTTTCAATATTTCTTATCATAACATGTTTGATCATACTTTGCTGATAATAAATATCTAAAATGTATTAAAATTGGACAATTATAAGTATTGTTTATAGATGTATAATGTAATAGTTAAAACATTATTAGGTACCTGGAATTGTTAATTTAACAACTTCTTAATCTAATGGCGAAACACCCAGGTCGTCAAACACACCCGGAGGAAACTCGTACTCTTGGAGATCACCATCAACATCTTCATCCTCGCTGCCACTATCACTGTCACAGTCACTATCAGTGTCATCATCATCCCCACCCAGACAAATTATAAATTGTCCCACTTCCTCGTGATGCAGACCTTCTGCTTCCCAGGCATTATTTACTAATTTTTCAGTATGTAAGACGTATCTCGCCCACATTTCTGGTGTAAACCTTTTGATTGCTTCCCGGAATAATGTTTCAACATCGCTAATTTTAAAAGTCACATTTCGCTCCTTTACATAATCTTTAAGCCAAGACCACACCATATCCTATGTCCCAAATGTTCAGCCATTTTATCTAAGACATACTGAGGGCGCGGAGGGTTAGCCCTTTTAACCAGTTCCATGAGTTTGAGTTTAATTAATGTAGGGTTAAAAGGTACTCATTTGTTCGTTAACCACTTTTAAACGATATTTTTGAAAGTTTATATTATTTTGAATGAATTATTTTTTTAATAGTATTTGTTGTATATTTAAATGTTAATTTTTCCGCAAAACGATCACAATATATTTAGTTTGCCCTTTTTTCAATACTATTAGTTGTCTGATTACAAATATTTTTATGTATTATTTCTTTTTGGAAAATTATCTTTAAGATGCATAGTCATAATGAACTTTTCATTGAGTTTTGAAGAAAAAGTGTAATCTTAACTAGGAGCCTAGTTGTGAGTCATCGTCCAACCGGATACATTTGATAAGTGGGATGGGGTAGCGAGCCGCCTCGCAGCTTTGCCAAACTGTGCAAGTCCCAAGTGAAAAGTTATCGCGCGCGGGGTATAGAGAAGTCCATTTTTAAAAAAAATCAGACAGTGAGCCTCCAGGGCCTATCTCCACTGGGATTTATTCCACACAGCATAACCCAGAGCCCCCTTCTGCGCGTTTGGAACCCCACACAAAATTTGGGAAATTTTATATTTTGCCCCCCCCCCCCTCCCCAATAATTTGTTGTAGCAACGTCCCTGCATGTAACCGATCAGTTAGATAGCTACCAAACCCGTTATTAACATTAACCCTAATTCCACATTTATTTAACGTAGAAAGTAATATTTATATTGTTCAACACTTTATTTTTGTTTAGGTTTGTTATCGGCCAGTACGTGACTGTTGCTGGAGACGTAATCAGCCATATTAATATCAGCAAAGTAGCCGTGGAAGACGGAGGCACGTACGAGTGCTCGGCCGTCAATAGAGTCGGCAGAGCCAGCCATTCAGCACCATTAAGAGTTTATGGTAATTAAACTAGCAGTAAACTTTCTTCGTATTTGTGTAGATTTAACTTAACGTCGACACAACCTACTGTAGGGCCAAAAGTTCTTGCCTGGAAGACTTTTCGCTGCAACCACGCAAAAAAATACCGTTCTTCAAAGGAAATGAGTCATTGACTACAGTTGTCGCGAGACGTAGTAGAAATTCATGACGATGTTTTTAGAATCCACCCCTCCCTCGTCTGAACGCCTTAACCAAGGCCACGTGCCCAGCATCTTAGGCTGTACATTAAGTCCACGGCCACACTATGCGATTTTGTCGCATGCGATTAAACGCGTGCGACAATGAAATTAGTTGAAAACACATTGAATCAAATGAAGGTGGCCACATCACTCGACAGATTTCCGGACGCAACTGGCTGCGTTTCTTGGTCGCTGTGAAAAAAAAACGCATCCCGTGTTAGCTTATGGAGCCGGCCACTAGTATGCGACAAGTCGCAGCGTATAGCTTCCCCCCACTCTGTGCAGTCCTGCCATTCCAGTGTTGTGAGTTGAGATTGGCAGTATATTATTTTCTAAACATGTTGGACGTTGATATTTTTATTATTGAAATCAGTACTCGGTCCGCTATATGGCTTAACATTTGCAGTTTACCTTCATACCACTTTGCAGAAGTGCACTAAAAAAGGATTTTGTAAGGAAAATTGATTTTAATAAGGGTTGAAAATGGTCAAAATACGGGGTTCACTCACGACCTTATAACAGATAAAACAGCTGATTTGTGGCCGTGGCCTAAAAGGTCGATTCACACATATCAGTCCCCACAGTTCAGTCTTGTCGCTGGTCAGTCATATCAGTCACGTCGCAGTTAAAAACATATTCTTAGATCGATTTCCTGTTGTGGCATCTACACTCATCCGGCCCAGGTCCAGCGCAGGTCAGCCAGTCTTGTTTCAAGGCGTTCGTCAGTCATATTTTAAATGTCTTCCACTGATATTTTGTGATTGTTCGAACACCTGACGGACGAACCTGACGATATTTTACACCTACGTAATTACGAAACTATCAAGATGAATGAAGATTATTTCACAATCCTTTTGGAAAAGTATTTGATTTTATGACTGCTTCAATTTTGTTTCAATAACGTTAATTTAATTATTAAACTATTATATACATGTTTTACAGTAATATAATTAAGTTAAAGCTACAAGGCTCCATATAAAAACTAACAGATCTAGATTATAAAAATAACAAATAATTATAAATACCCAAAATTCTGTATTTTGTCAAAATATTAACAAATAATTTTGTTATTGCCCTTATAAGCCACTACTTACAGTAAATTTTGATTAACATTTATAGTAAATTAAATGAATAAATAGATTAATAAATAATTTCATATAATTAAACAGTAAAAACAGTCGAAATTATATATATAAAATTGCAAGAATGTTAACGTGTAGATTTGAAAGTGGAAGCGACCCCTTAAAACTTGAAACTAAATATGTAAAATTGTAAAAATATTAACGTGTAGATTTGTATGTGGAAGTGACCCCTTAGACCTTGAAACTAAATATGTAAAATTGTACCAATGTTAACGTGTAGATTTGTATGTGGAAGTGACCCCTTAAACCTTGAAACTAAATATGTAAAATTGTACCAATGTTAACGTGTACATTTGTTTGTCGAAGTGACCCTTTAAACCTTGAAACTAAATGTGTAAAATTGTACCAATGTTAACGTGTTGAATGGTATGTGGAAGTGACCCTTTAAGCCTTGAAACTAAATATGTGAAATTGTACCAATGTTAACGTGTTGAATTGTATGTGGAAGTGATCCCTTAAATCTTGAAACTAAATATTTAAAATTGTACCAATGTTATCATGTAGATATATATGTGGAAGTGACCCCTTAAATCTTGAAACTAAATATGTAAAAT
>JAGFPH010002903.1:121686-146588 GCA_018207615.1 Philaenus spumarius | reverse complement strand
GGTTGGTTCTCCCTTCACACGTAGCCACTTTAGTAGCGCTTCTCAGTAGATGGCGTTGTGGCGCTTCTACGCCCGTTGTGGCGCTTCTGGTTGCCATGCTAAATTTCAGTAGCTCTACAAAAATCTGTGTACATTACTAGAAAATAGGTAACTATTGCACTCCGAACATAATATATTACAACAAATTAAAATTTTATGTAAATAAACTATTTCCACACTAAAACGGAACTGTATAAGAAACAACTGCTAAAGAACTAAATCCAATTATTTATTTTTATTTAACCCTAGAATCAGCAATCTTAAGTTTTTACGGATTTTTTCGTCTGGCAAGTATTTTTTTTTAAATTCGCCGAATGTAGTAATTTCATCCCAATCCAAAAGTGTTCAATCGCTTTTTATAGAAAAAGTCCACAGAATTCATATATGCAGCCAACAAATTTATTGATGTAAAATTTAATAAGTTATTAGCCCAGGAAGCAAAATAATGTTCAGTAACGGAAAAATTTTAGGCCTACATGCAAAAGTTTTGTAATTTAGTTCTAAATAGAGGTGTATAAAAATATATATCAATTTCAAAAATGTTGAGTAGTAAACACCAGTTTTTATGTCCCTACTACAAAACCCGCAAGCAAAATCAAGCCTCTTTGAAACACTAATTATTAATATATGCTTTACCCAAAAATGAAATCTGCAAGTTGCAGCTGATCAGTTAAGGCTAATATTGTATTAAACGCAGGCCAGCAGCGCTGCTACGAGCCACTAAAATGAGGGAGGGGGGATAGTGGCGACTTGTGAAACCTACCATTTAAAACTATGTTTCGACAGCAGCAGCGCTTCTTTTAATCGCCGAGATCTGTGGCGAAAGCAAATTCCGTAACATTCAGTGGCGCTTCTAATTTAGTTTCTGTGATGGTATGTGAAACCTTCCATATATTTCTAGCTTAAGTCGACGGAAGTGCTTCTTAGTAGCCCTTCAAAGTGGCTTCGTATGAAGGAGCCCTTAAAGAAGAAAGTTTTAACGCTCATTGAAATTTGTAATATTTTACTAAATATTGTATGTTGTTTTTCTTTAGTTTGATAGCAGCAAAAATTTAAAAAAAAAAACGCCATTTAAAAAAATCCATATCCGTGGAAGAATAATTAGTTGTGATAATGTTTTCTAGATACTGGAGATTTGTACACTAGTCTTCAGTGCCTTTCTAAATCAAAATATATAAACAGAGTATATCACTGATAATTGTTTTATAACATCATTCACTTTTTTTATTAAAATGTGTTTTATTTTCAGGAACCCCAGAAGCATATGTTTTGTTTGAGATATATCAAATTAGTTTTATCCACAAGCCTAATTTACAAAAATATGGACAGAACTGACACTAAAAATGAATAAACAATCTGATTAAGGGTAAACAAGTGCACATCTTTATCGATCCGCTTGGTGCTCGGCACAAAAGTGTACACTGGAAAAAATTTACTAACGAGAAACAATTTTGTAAACAGAGTGTTCATTTAGCCCTGGAGAAGGCCCGTTAAAAATTTACGTAAAGGGTGCACACTGTCTTTTAGAGCGTGTCATAAAAAACGTAAAAAATAAACTTATTATTTACATAATTTTGTATAAACATTATAATTAACATTAGCATTAGAAACAAAAGTTGGCTTGTTTTGGTTGTTTACAAAAATAACATTCATAATAAGTTATAGAACTTTTATTGTTTTTTGCTGTGCAAAGCTTTGCTTTTCACTTAGATCCGCATCTACTACCGCAAGGTTAAATGTATGTTTTGGCCGCATCAGACTCTCACTCCGATCATATTTTCAGTGTGCCTATCTTGGAATTACAGTTTCCTTACAGTTTATATTGGTATTTTATACTATTTATAAGTTTTCACAAGGTAATAATAATGTCTCATGTAGCAGAACTTGTGCAATATGTTACAGATGCTTATTCACAAATAATTTGATACTTTCAGAACCACCAAGTATTTTTCCATTCTATATCGAGAGAGGAGTCGAACTTGGCAAACGTGTCGGCATTCAGTGCTTAGTAACCAAAGGAGATGCCCCGATTAAAATACTTTGGTTTAAAGATGATTTAGCGTTATCATCCTTACACCTGCCTACACTAACGGTCACTTCTGTGGGAGAATTCAGTAGCTCGCTATTAATAGAGAGCGTAGCTGTGGAGCACGGAGGTCGTTACAGATGCGAGGCTCATAATGCCGCTGCTGTTGCAACTCACGACGTACAACTTTCGGTCAACGGTACCTTAAATGAGCACTTCACAGCACAGCACTAATGCACCACACACCAAACTTCTGTTGTTTCTAGTTGGAACATTTATTTGCCAATAGTATGCAATTTTTTTTATTGAAAGAAAAATCACCTACTACTCACAAAACTATGTAAATAAGAGATGGTTTCAACCATGATATACAAACGGAAACTGTGTAATTAGGGATTTTGTACTTTTATTCACCTACGTAAGTGATCTGTTATTTGATCTGCATTGTAGTTTTATCTGAAGGGAGATCCGTGGCACCCTCGGATATTTTTTAAACTTTAAAACTACGTTCATAACCTAGTGGAACAAAGAAATAAAAACACCTTCGTGTTGTTACAGTTAAATTAATTTTCAGGAGAAAATGCTTAGTTGAATTAAAAAGCATTTTTGGGTTCAGCACTTTAAAAGGAAAAACTAAACTCTTATAGGATCACTCTTTTTTCTGTCTACCTAGCAACAGTTGATTTTTTCCAAAACTGATAACGGCGTCTCAATGGAAGCACACTAACCAGTTTATATTATAATAATCAGTTTATATCCAAAAAATATTTAACAGTGAATTTTGTTATCAAAAGTTTTTTTCTTTAATTGGGGATAGTAGAGGTAGAGAAGTCCAAAGCCTCACCACCACTGCAACCCAATAGGATCTATTATGGGATGATTTTCAATTTAGTGATCATTCCACATCCTTCCCAGGCCTCTTATGAAACCAAGAAGGTTTTGTGATCAACACCACGGAACTTTTCCGGGATGACCTTCCGAGTACCGTGAATCGCCTGCACACGAGATCCTCGCACTCACACAGCAGGTTCTGAGCCGATTCAATCCCAAGAGAGCAGATTCGACAGGAGTCTTCTGAAACCAGCCCCATTTCTTTTTGATTGGGTACTTGGCCGGGCAGTGACCCGTAAGAACACCTACAATCTGCCTAAGCTCATCAATAGAAGCTTTTGACTGTTCGAAAGGCAGATAAACATTTTTGCCTGCCTAGGTCCTGGAACATCGTTCCAGTGTGAGGACCGATTTTTCTCCGTCCAGATTACAACAACATTTCTAAGGTGGCCCTTGGGCCTCCCACAGAATGGATCTGGGCCAGTGAAGAACATTTTGGCCCCTAATCCAGCCAGGCAATCTGCCGACACATCACCCTTTATGCCCACATGGTCAGGCACCCATTTAAGAGTAACTTCGTTGACTCTAGCCATTTTATTCACTACTTTGAAGCAGCCCCAGACTAGCCTCGATTCAAAGGTGAATGATTCCAGTGCCTTTTAGGCTACCAATCCTATCTCCCTTAATTCTTTTTTTAAGGATTTAACAGGTGCAGAGTTGAACATCCTCCGCCTGAAAAAAGGAGCCCATAGCCTTAGAAAAGTTACACCTAGGATCATAGACTCCTGCTCCAACTCTTAACTTTGGAGCCATTCGTAAATGGCTCCTCCTGCCTCATGGAGACCATCGATCTTGACCGTGAAAGAATGGTCAAAGATCAGTGTCCTTCCCATAACATCCGAGGCCATGAGGTCCACCTTGAGCCCCTGAAACGTTTGCAGTACAGCCAGGTGACATACCAGTTTCCTGGTTTGTTGTTATGAGACCCCATCAGCCCCTGCTCGTGAATGTGCAGAGGAGGCAGGTTAAGAAGCACCTCCACAGCTGATGTGGGGCAGAAGCGCATGGCCCCACATTTTGCAAGGTACGCTAACCTTTGTAGCAAAGTTCGATACCCCAAAAAAATAAAGGTTTTATGAAATTGTCTTTTCTCAGCGTCATTTGACAGGGCTTTGTTTAAGAAAAACAAAATATATATTTTTTTAAATTTTTGATCTGTAGTTTTCCAAATATTCCTGAAAATTTTGCTATTCCCAAAAATACTATAGCTAAAATTTTTCGAAAAAAGAAAACAGCAATCGCAATATTTTGAATAGTAAATACTCTTGCAGATGAAAACAACGGACATTCTATGTAATGCGATAAAGTATCACCATAAGAAAAAAGGAAATTCAATTTACAATTACGTTCCAACGTTGTACAAACTATGCATACTATGGCAGGTGAATTATCCAACGCAAAGAGCACTGCACATCTTGCACAAAAGCATTATTCTGTTAAGCACAAGTCACAAGCAATTGATGTTTATGTAATCACTAATTTATTTGTTCTTGCACTGCACTTTCACTTCCGGGCCTTTCAGTACCTCCTGAGATCACACCTTTCTTTTTCCCGGCCGTCGCTGAGGGCGCTAGAGTACAAGTGACGTGCAATGTTCACGGTGGAGACCTACCTCTTAACATTACTTGGTACAAAGACAAGGTCGCTGTCGGGGTGCCTCAAGCTGATGTCATCCTGTTCAAGGAGTATTCGAGCATAATGACTATGAGCAGCGTGTCTCGGAGCGACTCCGGGAACTATACTTGTGTAGCAAGCAATGCTGCTCGTACAGTTTCAGTTACTTCGCAGCTCACAGTCAGCGGTAACCCCTAAATTGAAGAGTATTTATGTTGTTTTATAAACTATTTCTATCTTAAAGTTTAAATAGAAATTATCTACAGTTTAGTAGGGCTACACACATACAGCATTATTATAACATAATAAATCTTATAAAACCTAGATATTTTCGCTACATATAACTCTTAAGGAAGTGCAGTACCTACTGTCCTGTACTAACGAGTGTGGACCTGGAAAGAACACAACCCGCACGGCACAGTGTATTGGTTTTGCTCTGTCACTTATTTTAAATGCATTTCTAAAAACATCGGTCTGCATCTCTTCTCTTCAAAACACATATGTTCTCTTTATTAAAAATTAGTAAATGTGTTTAACAATAGTATTGAAGGATGTTACCGAGGTGATCCACTAGGATTTGAAAGTCAGCATTTCTGAGAAATCGGAGGGTTGATAGTTGGGCAAAACATATTAGTGGCACGGCCAGTACAGCCGTGGCCAACAGCACCAGTCTTAGCGCCTGTAAATCTCAAGTCCACGCTCGTGAGTACTACACAGTAAACAATACAGTTATTTACAGCCTTCTGTAGTGCTACGAGTTCATCGAATTTAGAATGTACAGGAACTTGTGCATGAATATATAAAAATTATCGTTATTAATTTACTCGAAGATATTTTTGTTTGTAAACTGAATGAAAAACATGGTTTTCAGTTGAATCACTTGAATACAGGAAATCATTGTTACGACTTTTATGTTCTGTATGGTACATGGGCGCCCATTTGATATTTTATAGGGGGGGGGGGCTAGACAGGGGTATGGGGCTTAACACGTTCACTGCTAAGCTTCACATGTGAGCTTGATGACACTGAACACTATGATAAGCGGCCGACGCACAGTGCATTGCACGCCAACCCCGTATTGGGAGTATTTTTAATACACAATGGTTTTGAAAGCCCCAATATGAAGCCTAAATGCTATGGACGCACATGTGCGTCCGCTTTAAAATATTAGTAATTATTACATAGAACGGTTAAAAAATAAAGTAATTTCTACTTATTTAGACTATAAAAAATAAAATGTCGGCTCCTAGCGTAAGAAATACAACATTTTCCTAGCAGTGAACATGTTAAGGAGTACCCTCTCCTCCTTCGGCAAAAGAGTCCAGGGATATTTTTGACCTCCCCAAGAAAACTTTTAAAATTTTGAAGCTAATTTGGCTGTTCAGGTGAAATAACCCACACAGCATTGAGTCCGTATCTTTACACCGTCGGTGAATACACAAAGACCTATAACACTCCTAGAGACCGCACCAAATAGTGACCCTGCAGCTCATGATTGAACTCTTGTAAAAAATAAAATAAGGATATTTAAATCAAACGGCACATAACATTTAAAACATATTTTAGTGCTAATCTCTTTAAAGAAAAATACCTGACTATAATTAATAATATACATATTTGGCTTTTCCTGGGAGCTAGGGCGCCCATGATATGGTATACATCAGAGTTTTCTGAAAAATGTCTCCAACTACTGTTGTAAGAGCGATATTTACCCGAACCTAAGTGCTTAACAGCGATATTCTAGTCGCGTTTAGGCATTTCGCTAAAACCACCATGAGATCGAAGCAATTACTCCAATGGTATTGCACTTCCTTAATGAAATAAATGATCTTAAAACTTAACTATAGTAATTTTATGGATGTAAAGTTTATTGTAGCTCCCTTTAGTAATCAAAGAATGTTAGGCATCTCTGAGTTGAAAACAAAACTTCAGTATATTGTCACTTGAAAATTTTTCGACAAAATGAACGTAAAATGTTTTTAAACAAAATCTTTATGCTGGTGAAATTCTATACCTTCTATTTTATTATTTGTTTTTATAAGGTGAAAACCCAATCTACGAAAGCAAACCTATTTAAACAAAAGCAAAACTGAACATTAAATAATTAAAAGACACTCAACTAAAAATCTATTAGTAAATACACCTAAAACTAAATCGAATCTTAAAAATCGCTAACAAAAATAACACTCTATCAGTTAGCAAGATCTTGAAGAACAAAAAACTATAATAATAATAAAGAATTTATTTCCTGCGTACATAATAACTGCACTTACATATACACAACCATACAGGTATGAAAAACTAAAAATACATGTAGATAGTAACATAATTTTTTACTTATAACTAAATACATTAATATTACAAAGAAATTAGGTTATGTACATTTTTTTTTCTTCTAACTTTATCGTGGAAGCTTCAAAAACTTAAGGAAGTTAGGTAACCCTGTTGGCGAAGCCAGTTTTTGAGTTTACTAGAAAGAATTTAAAAAAATATATTTGTAGGACAGAAGGTCAATGCTACCACCATTATTTATATCAATACATACCATTTAGTGATCTTGGCTAAGGCTTGTAGATACTCCAGCTAAACAAAAATAGCGGCGAGGAACCTAAACAGGCGCACAAAAAAAAATCTTCAATACAGTAGAGTCCCGCTATTCCAAACCGAGCTATTCCGAAAATCCGCCTATTCCGAACAGAGTTCAGAAAAAATACCGAAATTAAAAAGACGTTTGTGAAAAAGCGTACGCTTATTGTTATAAAATTAAGTTAAATAGAGACATACATAAAGCCAAGGTTGATGAAAACGCCTGAAACCAAATTGGAATGAAATCTGGTTTTTTCCTTTCCATTTTCCATCCGTTTTGCGGGAAGGAAGTTATCGCAACAAGCATACAGTGAAATGGATACTGGGTCTTTCAGAAAGAAGGAAAGATTAGATACAACAGCTAGGCAGTAATAGTGTTGTTGCCACCTGCCAGTTGCTTTTATCCGTTTTCTTCTTCGTTTTTGTTATCTCGAAAAAATTAGTTGTTTCTCTGGTTTTTTTTTAAGATAATGCGGTACTAATGGACAAACTGCAGGACAACCTATCCCTTTCCTTCCATTTTTAGAAGAAAACGGAATCGTAAAGCAACAGAAGGAAATAACCACTTATGATGTAAACCTACATTATTACTAATAGAGCGAGGTCTTTAGCCGCGTCTAAGTGTGATATGCGTTCAGTTTGAGAATTCACCTCCTCCTCGCTTTCCTCCGAGCCGATCAACGCCGTATAGAACAGACACTAACAGATGTCCCCGCACTCAATTTACGCCTTAACAAGTCAATACGTTGATATTATTCATGAAATCCGCCTATTTCGAATTCCCGCTAAACCAAACAGAGTTCGGTCCCAATTAGTTCGGAATAGCGGGATTCTACTGTATTTCCAAATCCAAGAGCCAGCCATTAAAGTTTTTTAAAAAAGGTTTAACTTCATAAATCGCTTATGTTGGCAAAGCATTAAAGATTTTAGGCTCCTGGTATAAGAAACATTTGTGAAACATGGTTAGTTTGGCTTTGTGTAAAATACAATACCGCTCTTTTAATTATGGAATGCTACAAAAAGATCCCAATTAATACACCTTTCTCAATATAAGGAAAAGTTTCTTATTTCGTTAAGGGGATTGCTACTGAAAATGGTCAAAAACCATCAAATTTTGAATTTTTTTTGCATATTTTTGTTCTACATGTCTTAATACACATGGAAAATACAATAGAAGTCATGTATTCTTTACATATATACCAGAAAAACAAAATTTAAACAACGGTGCGAAGGAGAGAAATCAGTAAAAATTGTTGTCTAGTTGTATAACAATTATATTTTTGCCAGCTTATATTTTTACATTATTATCAATAACCCTATAACAAATAACCAGGCATAATATGAAGTATAAACACATAAATAACTTTATTTACCTAGGCATTTTTCACATTTTTTTGCTGTATTCTACATTGAAGTGCACTTTTTCATTCAATCGCCATTTCCCAAAATGTGAGAATTTCATGTTTTTAAGGACTAAATTCAAAGTACTTGAAGTACATTATTCAAATTTTTACCACTTACTCTATATACATTTAGCTAAATAATTAGGTAGTTTTATGTTTGTAACTTTCATACATCATAAATTAAAAAATAATTTGTAAAACAGTAAATAAAAATAAAAAAATATTTACTGTTAAGTTAGATAAAAAAAGATTTGGAGTGTATCGACATAATTCTACCTAAATTTGTATTAGACTGTATTACCTTTAAGAAAAAATAAGAACTAGCAGAATCCATTAAGTGCTTTTTGAGTTATATCGTTTCAGAAATGCTTCGGCAAAATCATTGAAATCCCAGTTCTAATTTTTTTCCTACGATAAATGTCAAACATTTTATGATTTATATTTTTTTTCAGCATATACTACACCAGGAAAAAGTTCAAAACCATTTTTACCATTAATACAAAATTTCACATTTTTCAGTAGCAAATCCCCTTAACTAAGATATTCTTTCCAGCATAATTTATAATCCATCGTTACACCCATTGACTCTTTCAATAGTTTTACAGTCGCACTCAATATCAGATGAGCAAGACAATGCAAGATACTTGATTTCATTTTCAAGAGTTATTTCACTTTTCAAATAAAACACAATAAATTTAGTGTTCTTACTTAGTATCATGTAATGGGTGGCAAACCACCGCCTGATACAGCGAAGATCCTGAATAAGATCCTTCTTTACATCGCTAAGATTTGGTCCACTATACACGAAGGCAGTGTCATCTGCAAAGACAGTTAACTTCCCCCTGAAATTATCCTTACAGAAACCATTAAATAACTATGGGCTCTGAAGTTAATTAACATTGTTCAAATGAAATAAAACCGTAACACAACACAACAAGAAAGTTTTAGTTCCATCTTTGCAGCTTACGAGAGAATGGTCAGAATTTTTACTTGAAGCTTGTTCTTTACATCCTTTGACTGCACCATTTCAGTGAAAAAAATTTAATGAGTCCAAAACAAGATCATTTGCTTCAGAAACAGTTAGACAGAAAGCATAAACACTTCTTAATATGTTAAAGTTACAAAAGGTTTCTTTATTGAATAACTTCACATTCAAATACTAAATTTCACCAACAGGCTAAACTCAAAGGTGTGATACCTGTTTTACGACTGTCAAAATAAAGATTCATACATTGAAACATATTTCGTTGCCCTAACAGGATCTTCGAGTTGTAAACACGTACAACACGATTTGACTGTGTATATTGTTAAAATTTTAAAACAAATCTACACTTGTAGCTTTATTATATAATTATAATAAATAATACAATATTTGTGGCCACATGTAATCCTGACCGGTACTACCCGATTTGGATAAAGAATTAGTTCCTAAATTTGAACAGTATAGTAGAGTCCCGATATTCCGAACTAATTAGGACCGGACACTGTTCGGTATAGCAGGAATTCGGAATAGGCGGATTTCATTAATAATATCAACGCATTGACTTCTTAAAAGGCATACGATCTTGACCTCAAATGTTCTTGACCTCGCCTTACACTACGTCAAACAACACTCTTCATCAGGTTGTTCAAACTGTCCGTTTTGTCATCCCGCGGTCTGTCCGTTAGTACCGCATCGTCTTGAAAAAAGATTGAGTAAAAACTAAAATTCCTTCGAGATAAAGAAAACAGAGGAGAAAAACGGATGAACCCAACCGGAAGGTGGCAACAACACTACTATTGATTAACTGTTGTATCTATTCCTTCCTTCTTTCCGTTTCACCGGAAGCTTGTATCGGTAACTTCCTTCCCGGAAAGCGTGAAGGAAACAAAACCGAACAATTCCAACAGGCCCATTGGGATTAATGTGTTGGCAATTTCGGTTAACCAAAACGCAACGTAAAGGAAGGGAAAAACGGATGGTGCACGCTTAAGTGTATTAAATTAGTTGTTTTTTGTGTTTAGCAGTGATTAAAAATGATTCTACAGAATAGTATAAATGGAGCTGACATGTACTGTAAGTAACTAGCTTTCATTCCAATTTGGTTTCAGGCTTTTTCATCAAGTTTAGGCTCTATGCATGTTCAGAATAGGCGGATTTTTGGAATAGCGTTACTCTTCTGTATATATGACGATTTTATCGTTGATGTTTAGTATTGAATCCAGCCTGAAGATGACCACTGTAATGGCAAAACATTTTAAAATAAATTAATATTGATTGTTTTACATTATTTATGATATAATCCAATTGCTAAAATCTACATTATAAAAATACAAACAACAACAAGAGTATAAATGATAAATAAAAATGACAATTCTGATTGTACTAAACAAAGAATAACACTTTCCTTCTCTCTTCATACAAGTCAAACATAATAACAAGCACATAAAGGATAAAAAACTTTATTTCAAGCATTGCCGTTTGGCAAATATTATGTTATTCAAACCTTCCAGATTTACAATGTCTCTGTAGTCATGCTTTTAAAGTAAAACCACCCTTTAATTACTTTTGTAATCGTTATAAAAATTATTTGGTTTATAACAAATAAATTTCTAGCTGAATAATGTTGCATGGTATTTGCACTACAAATCACGAATTGGTAAGCACAATGAATGCAGCACAATTTATTCACCAGAATAATTAATTCATGTAGAATATCTATTTGTTTATTAAAATTTAGTTACATCATAATCATAGTTATGTATGTGGTGTGAATGATGGATATAAATATGTGTATGTATCATGTTAAATTATATTTTGTAAGTTAAATATATATATATATATATATATATAAGTCTAAAGCACTCCCACCTGAAAGCATGTTCAAGATAAAAGCGAAATATTACACTGCATGATTGTATTTAGGTGGTCACTTGTAAATAAAACTATTAGCTTTAGTCTATAACCGTAATGCACGTTAAATTAGGAAGCCATTTTATAATTTAAATGAGAAACAATAAATTATGTCCTTCATGGCTCCTTGCTGATAAAAATAGAAATCACAGCTCTATGATTAAAAAAAAACACTCAAATATGGTTTCTTCTAATATTTAAATTTCAGATCAATTAGTTGTTCCGCGACTATCTCAGCCTGCGGAAATATTTGATCAAATAATTTATCAGATTTTAATGGTGCGTTCAATTTTAGTTTCAACAAAATGTACTATTTATAACAGGGCTGTCCAACATGAGGCCGGGGGCCGCATGCAGCCCGCAACAACATTTTTTGTGGCCCGCAAAGCAAAAAATATATAATTATGCACGAAAATATACACAAGCGAGCCATTTATACACCCATCGACGGATACAAGGCCTCAACGAAGTTACTAGAACATTCTCGCTGAACTGCTCTCGAACATTCGAAGGGCCGTGTGGCAACACAATTTAGCGCTGGAAGTTGTCAATGCGGAAAACCTTTTAGTAATGGTGTGCTTATTAAGAATTGTGCAATCAATATGGTAAAACAATTCAGTAAAACAAAAAATTCCAAAAATTTCTAACTTTTTGACTTACTCCCATGAGGACGTTACCCCAACTTGCAGAACTTAGGCCTTACAATAAGCTCAATGCTGGAAAGCATGTACCTTGACAAAAGCAGCTATTCCAACATGAAATTTAAAAAGCCAAAACATAAGTGTTCCCTGTATGATAAGGCACTTACTCAGTTAAGTTAATTAAACAAACAAACGTGTTTTTTTTACCTATTACAAATCACTGATAAAGTTGCATACAAAGTATTTTATGATGTGGCCCTCACAACCACAATTTTATTTACAGCGACCCTTGGGCCACTCGAAATTGGACAGCCCTGATTTATAACATTCTTTGTGTTAGTTTCTTGGTATGGCCTACAGCTAGTCTAAATTGTTAAAAATCTAATTTCTAAGATAAACTCCAACTGGAATCTTTTTATGTTTTGGAAGCCTATATCGCCGAGAAGCATCTTCTTCTTAGGTGGGTGATTCCTTCGCAGGTCAGCCTCAAGAACTTATTGTGCTCCCACATGAAGGTATGATGGACCCCTATTCGTCCCTATCAAGGTCATAAACTCTGTGAACAAAGGCCTTTTCTTTTCTTGAGTCGGATTTATTATCTCTGTAGTAATACAAATACACGGTACCAGAAACTGGCACATACTTTCTCACAAACATATTTAAATTGTTATCACGCATTGTGAGCTTGACACTGAACACTATGAGAAGCGGCCGATGCACAGTGCATTGCACGCTAACCCCTGTATTGGGAGTATTTTCAATTCCCAGTACGCGTTTGGAACACCCTCACAAAAGTTTTAGAATATGATCATAATTGTTGGGAAATTTTAGATCCCGCCCCCCCTAATAAATTGTTTTAGCAACGTAACTGTAAACTACTTACCGAAATTCGGAATGAGTGATGTTTCATTTGTTTGTTTCCATTTTCGTTGAATAGTTGGAGTGGAGGGGTGGGGTTATACAGCTTCTTAAGTACATATTGATCAGGAAGTTACAATATTAGCTATATGAATTTGTATAATATCGCAAAGTGAGATTGGGGAAAGTTTTACTAAAAAAAGTGTCTTCTGGGGAAATTTGGTATGGTAAAACATTTTCTGCACCCCTAAATATGCATAGCAAGTTTTCTTACTTTTTGCACACGGTTCCCGTATTTTAGCAATATTACATAAGGTGTAAGAACATTTTATTTCATTTTTTTAACAGTATTTTTAAAAAGATGTTATAAGGGCAGATCTTTACAGTGCCTCCAGAGTGGGTCCTTGAACCTCAGGATACTAGCGCCATTGCCGGGACTACTGTAAGCATTCATTGCAAGGTGGATGGATTTCCACAGCCGAAAGTAGTTTGGCGAAAAACTCAAGGTGAAGATAGTATAAGTGTTGATTATTATAATTTTTTAAATAATTTCACTAGAAAACATTTTCAATAGAGATGAGCGATTTATCACGAATTGTTACTTTGTCGCAGATATTTAAAAGTCGCAGTCACAAGCTGTGACTGCCTACGAAAACATCTAGGTGAACATACGCCCTATGAACTGCGACACGGTGACTCAGTGACTGTCTCTGTGACTGTGAGAAAAACATAGTCACAGATCGACTTGGTCGGCCAGGCTTCATGCAGTCGCCGAATCACAGACTACCATATTATGCTGCAATCTAGCGGGAAATCTTTTAACTAAAAATAGTAAAATCACGTGCTTATTGGTTTAACTAATAACAAAATAATCATTTTAATTAATAATTTCGTTTTTAAATATTGTCTAATTAATTATTTATTAATGTATAATTTAAATCGGAAGTATTTTATTAGATCGAATAAAATGAAATAATTTAATGCAGCTGTAAAACATTGCTAATGTAGTATTTATGTGTTTTGTAGGAATGGAAGAAACTTTTAAAATATTTCAAAAATCTCAATTTACAAATTATTAATAACATCATTTAAACGTTCCTCGTATTAAAGTAAAACACGTAACTACTTTGTTACAAAAGTTCAAAGGTAAATAAACAGTTAAGATGTTGAAAATACAGAAGAGTCCCACTATTCCTAACTAATTGGGACTGAACACTGTTCGGTTTAGCAGGAATTCGGAATAGGCGGATTTCATGAATAATATCAACGTATTGACTTGTTAAGGCATAAATTAAGTGCGGAGACATCTGCTAGTGTCTGTTCTATACAGCTTTCATCGGCTCGGAGGAAAGCGAGGAGGAGGTGAACGCTCGAACTGAACTCATATCGTTTTTTCATATCACACGTAGACGCAGCAAATGCTCTTGACCTCGCTCTATTAACCCTACAACTGTCAATGTTAATTTTTTTCGATGAAAAGCCGTTTTTAGCGTTTTACAAGCATTTTTTCAAAAATTCGCCAAAAATAGTAATTCTATCCCAATCCAAAAGTGTTCCGTAGCTTTTTTGTAGGAAAACGTTCAAAGAATTCATATATGCCAGTAAAAGATTTTACTCATGTAAAATTGTAAAAGTTATTAGCTCATGAAACAAATAATGTTCAGTAACGGAAGAAAAAGTTTAAACTTTAGCCGTACATAACAAGTTGTAAACATTTTTTGTAATTTTTTCGTAAGTTTAAAAAAGTTTCGTAATTTAGTTCTAAATAGAAATGTATAAAAACATTTATCTATTTCAAATTTCTTATTTTGAAAACACCAGTTTTTATGTTCCAAATACTCGATTGCTAACAAAACTAGGCCTAGTTGTAACGTTATTTACTAATATATGCTTTGCCCAAAAATGAAATATCATTATAACAAAGTGTAGAGAATAAATCAAAGAATTGAACTGTATACTTGTATATTACCATATCATAAAATTGTTTTACTTAAAATCAATTGAATTACAAAAGTGAGATGAAACAAATGAAATCTCGTGCGGACAAAGGAAATTCAAAATATGACCGTTGAAGACAATGGAAACAGCCTTGTTTTGCAATCTCAAGCGGTAGTATGAATTCTGTGCAAATATGAAATTTCAACTGCTGTTTGAATAACACCTAACCAGTCAAATTTAGTTTGCTTTATACCAAACGAAAGATTGAACTTTGGTCTATAAATAGATATAAACAAGTCTATTGAAATAATTTCAATTATAAGAGATATCTCAAACGCAAAATGTGCTGTTTTATTGGTTGAAATCTGACCAATTGCAAGGGTCTACAAAACGCCCCACAACTTTTGAACTATTTGTCCGATTTTTGATTGTATGGAAGTTTTAGAAAGGTAAAAGTGTGATGAATCCTTCAGTATACAGATATAACTCAGAAAAATACCGGGCGGGCTGTATTGAGAGACATAGAAACTGGAATTAACGGTAGTTTCGGCACATTAAAATTCGCGAGACATTGGCTTTTAGAAAACTCAAAAACTGCAACGATGATTACATATGTAAATATACGTTTTAGAAAAAACTTGTAAATACAAAAGTTAAAGCTTAGATCATTTCCTTTCCAACGGTTTCTGATTTATTGTGATTGGATGATTTTTAGTGGGTGAAATATTCAATACAAGTTGAGTTGTCAATTTGAGTGGTCTGACAGTTAGAGGTTTAAAGATCGAGAAAAACAAATTCCTTCGAGATAACGAAAACGAAGGAGAAAAACGGACGAAAGCAACTAATGCCTAGCTGTTGTATCTAATCTTTCCTTCTTTCTGAAGGACCCGGAATCCTTTTCACCGGTGCTTGTTGCCATTGCTTCCTTCCTGCAAAACGGGTGGAAACGTGAAGGAAACAGCTTTCATTTCAATTTGATTTCAGTCATTTTCAACAAACTTAGGCTTTATGTATGTCTCTATTTAACTTATTTGTATTACAATAAATGTACGTTTTTTCACGAACGTCTTTTTAATTTCTCCTGTTTTTATTTTGAAAAATTCGGTATTTTTTCTAAACTATGTTCGAATAGGCAAATTTTAGGAATAGCGGGGCTCCACTGTAGTTAATAGTTGATCTTCAGTAACAACAAGAACGTCTAGAACATAGAAGGCCTGGGAGGAATCCGAAAAACAGTTATAAAGTAATCTTTTAAGTAACTGGTTATTCGTTGGTACCGATAACCGTTAGTGAAAAATAACCGTTTATCTCATCTCTAAGTAGTAGTGTAGCATTTGTGTAAATAACTGATGCATGAATCATCTCGTTCTTGTGACTGTGAAAAGAATGAAATATTTCATTAAACGATAAGTGTCTGTCTCTGTGACTAGAACTTTGTTTATAGCTGCCACAAGTAACGGATTTTAGTCACTGGTATTTTTTTTATCAAAGTCACAGTTGTTGCAGAATTTCTCATCTTTTATTTCACCTACTTTAGAGATTAATCTTTAACATACCATACCTTATCATTCCCTACCCTTTCAACTCTTTTGTTCAGAGTGCAGTGCCCTTAATAATTTTGTTAATCTGTCCAGGCAAACAAGCAGTGAAGTTTGGTGAATACGAATCAATAAATGGAACACTTGTCATAACCGATGTATCAGAAACGGACGAAGGGCTTTACTTGTGTGAAGCGAGCAACGGCATTGGAGCTGGACTCAGTGCAGTCATCTTCCTTACTGTTAATGGTCAGTTTTTAGAAAATTCATTAAACCAACTTAACCTTTTCTCGATAGCACACTGTAAATCTCAGTTCATGCTCAGGCTCGGCTATTTTATTAAGCTTTATTTACCTACTAGCTGAACTCGCGAGTTTGTGGACGTGCAACAACCGCCAAAAATACCTTAAAGCAAAACTATAAAAAAATTTTTGGCATTTTTGACCCTTTACATCGCGTTGGAGAAAGAATGTCTAATATCGATGGCTAAAAGTGCAATCATTGTATGCCCAAAATGAGGTATTTATAAAATTGTAAAGGTGGAGTATAGCTCTTTCTTCCTGCACAAACATTGTATGTCCCTTCTAAATAATAATAATTGTGGTGCAATTTTAAACATGCAATTTTAAACTATCGATTTTGAACATGACAGCTTTTGTTTGTGCATACTTATTGTATGTCCATCCATAAGCCCTGTATGTCCTCAGTGTTCACAGCCATCACTTGTCTAAGATGAATGCATGTGTGCACACTTATTGTATATTAAGACTTACAACATCTGAGCACATTAAGACTATAACCAACAGCCAATTTCATTACATGCACACATGTAGTATGTCCTCAAGACACATAAACTACCCGTGCACAAATATAGCATGTCCCTTATTGTAAATTATTTAATTAAAGTTGGCAGAACTAATACAAATTAGCTTAAAAGTGTTATTGTTGTCCAATAAAATAATATATAATGCATAGCCTGTTAAGTATTAGAGGGTTTGGAAAATTTTTCCCCCAAGTTAGAAATCTTCTTTTTGCGTTTTCCGAAAGTTTACATGAATTGACATACAATTATTGTGCTTTTAGCCATCGATATAAAAGTGTGATTTTGTCGCCACTGTGCTCTTTTATTTGTTTTATTAAAATGATTGTCGAAAAATAGTATATATGCACAATGTGGATGTGAAAATATGGAAGAAATGTTAAATCATACACAATATGTTTCTACAGCTCTTCCAAGATTTCTGTCCCCAGCTCGTAAAGAAATAGTTCAACACGGAGGCACAGCGAATCTACAGTGTCGAGCTCAGGGCGATATTCCTATGACTGTTAATTGGAAAAGAGATGGGGTGCCTCTGCCTCTTTACAACATGAGGTGAGTGGTGAATAATTCTGCACAAAATTAGTACTGACATTTTAACTCTTAAGCTGAAGCCTGTATGAAGGTAACCACTTGTATTTCTGTTATTATATAAATTGAGGTAGAATACAACATATTATTTTATTTTACTGGTAGTGACTACAGTGGGGTCTGGTGAATTAATAGCTTAGGGTTCAAACCTGGTCTGGGGAAATTTTGTTTAATACAAAACGTAAAAATTGCACTTTCAGGCATTTTTTACTAAAATTTTACTGTTTCAAGACATCACTGGAAAGCTTGTAATGGGATAGAATCGTGTTAAAGATTTGATGGATTGAGAACAATGTTGTCTTACATATTAGTCTGTTTTATTTATTAGCAGGAGATTAACAAACACACAACGGAATAAACAGGATTACGTAACACAGATGTGAACTGTAGCTTCGGTTATCTTCGGGAGTCGCTGTATATAGACTGCAGCGACAAACAATGTTCTACCGACAATTCTCCCTCCACTCCCCAGGACCCCTGCGCCCAGGCCAGGAGGCTCATTCTTTGAGTTAAACCGGCTGCCGTAATCGACGCTTCTAGAGCCGCGCATCGAAACTGCCTTTCATATTTTAACAACTTTTTACTCTATATTATTGAATTTATGAAACCCACTACATACTAAATATTCGTAGTCGTTAAAATATTATGGTATTAGAGCAATTTGCTTGGGGGGGGGGGGGTGTGTGTGATTACAACACACACTAAAACATACACTCACTTATATGTTACTACATATGTTTATATACATTTAAGATCCGCTCAGAATTGGGTTTGCGATTAGAGTTGGATCACTAGCGATCAGGTTGGCAGCGGAATGCGGGAACCCACAATTCAATGCACGGCTTCAAGGACTGCAGATCTATTCATTGACCAACTAGGACGTCGTTTAACTATTGAGCCGGTTTCAGTTTAAATTGTGTATTAATTTATAATTAATATCCGGTTACGTTAAATTGCAAGTGGCGACCGATTTGCGGGGGCCAAATGGCAATGTCCATACTATTGACATTTTCTTTATGTTAAAAAGTCTTAATTTACCCTTTTTCGTGAAAATTTGATTGTTATTATTCTTTTTGCAGGTACCAAATGAAAGAAACTACAGTAGAAGATTCTGTCAGTTCACAGCTGACAGTACACCAAGCAATGTCAACTGACTCGGGCAAATACGTTTGCATAGCGACTAATCCATTTGGCAGGGACGAAATGGCTGTTTATCTTTCAGTTCAAGGTAAGAAATGAAGAATTGTTTGAAGATTGATTTACCAGCACTAATATATAAGAAAGTGTGGTATAATGGTCAACCTCTTTTGATATTTAAATAATGTGTGGATAACTACTGATCGCTTTTTACTTTAAGTTATAATAATTGATCAAAATAAATCCATTTGACCAGTACTCTTCTTCAACATATGTGTTATAATCTGGGATAAATTTCCGAGTGTTGGATTTTTTGGCTAACGATCTCGTCTGAGCAACTCATAAAACCAACGTGTGGACCAAATTGTACGTAAACTGTAGAGGTGGGTGTTATTTATCGTAACAGGAAAAATAATACTATTAATGCGTTGCAGACTATTAACACGTTATTACGTTACTCAGGGCACCCTATTATTTTTGTAACGTCAAGCGATAACGCAGTGAAGAGGACTGACAAACGTTCCAGATAGGTGTTAATTCCGAGTCTTACATCTTCAACGTTACGTTACAAAATAATACCTCGACAAAAATAACACCTTGACAATAATAACACATTCATTGTTGATAGCCTTAGAACTGCGTCTATTTTATAAATATTATTTATTTGTTGTCAAATGTAGTCTCTAGTTTTATGTGGCTTTTTATGTGGCTACATGTTTCACTGCCACAGGCAGAATCATCAGGCCAGCTATCTATGTCCACTTAAACACTTGTACATACACAACACTTAACATATATTTTTTCGTACATTGGTCGGTCGTACACGTCACACAAATATAATATGTTAAAACAATAATAATTTAACTTTACACTTGAGAGGTACCTCATTCTAGTGTGTCACTTCCTACAAGACTGATTTGGAAAGGTGAAGGTTACTTAAGTTACTTAACCCTGGAACTGGCAGAAGGTCATGCATAACCCTCTCTCAGGCGCAGAACGCAACAATTTCGAACATTTGCGAAAATTTGCATATATTTGCATAATCGATAATTTAACCCACTTAGAATCATCCAATTGCAATAAAACTGGCACCATTGAAAAGGAAATGAATTAAACTTTAATTTTTGTATTTACAACTTTTTCGTAAAACGTATATTTACTGTACGTAATCATCGTTTTAAAATATGCACATCGGTCTACAGCTCTTTCCGTGTGCGAATGTGCATACAATTGTATTGTTATTTCCCACTTCTTCAACGTTTAAGACCATCTACAATAATGTTTCTTTGGCAATTATAACGATACCATTGGATTCGTCAAGATTTTATCTTTCTGTTGGTGTCTTCCAATCAGATGTCACTATAAAACTAGTATTTTTTCCAAGAATTACTGTAAATCCTTGCGATTGGACAGTTTCTCAACTAATGAAACAGCCCATTTGTCAACTGATATTGGGAAGGCACTGCCTTATGTTTTGACAGATTTCTTTTCACCATTTTGTACAGCAAAGTCTGAAGTTTGTAACGGTGGGAAGTAATCCAGAAATAACCGGTTTTTTGTCTGTCTAGACGACAGTTGAAATGTACGTTCTAGTGAGAAACTCTAGCGCGTGGGTTCCCACATTATTCAAGTGTCCCGTCCTATAGGCAGAGTGTAAGGTAGCGGCTTTTCATTAGATTGATGTCATTTTGTTATTCAAATAAATATAACTCAAACACTTTTGTGAACTAAGGAAAGACAAGTACACCGTTCTTTTCTTTGATTTATCCTCTACACTTTGTTATAATAATATTTCATTTTTGGGCAAAGCATATATTAGTAAATGACGTTACAATCTAGGCCTAGGTTTTGTTACCAGTCATGTACTTGGAACATAAAAACTGTTTTTTTCAAAATAAAAAATTTGAAATTGATAAATGTTTTTATACAGTTCTATTTAGAACTAAATTACGAAACTTTTTTACGCTTACAAAAAAAATACAAAAAATGTTTAATACTTGTTATGTAGCCCTAAAGTTGAACTATTTCCTTTCGTTACTGAACATTTTTTGTTTCTTGAGCTAATAACTTTTACAATTTCAAAATAAACTAATTTTTAGTGGCATATTTGAATTCTTTGAAGTTTCTTCTACAAAAAAGCTACTGAACACTTTTGGATTGGGGTTCATTTACTATTTTTGATGAATTTTTAAAAATATGCTTGCAAAACGCTAAAAACGGGCTGGCCAATTTTAGCTTTAACCATGCCAGTTCTAGGGTTAAGCTCTGTTCAACTGGCAGAACATTTAGAGAAAGATTTAAAGAGCATATACCCAGCAGCAGAAACAGTAAAACTACAAACTCCGTATTCACAGACCATTTAATTGATAACCTACATTCTTACACCAGCATACAGGATAATATGTCAGTGATACATAAAATAAATAAAGGTCACACCATGAACGCCATTGAAGAATATGAGATTTATAAACATCACAAAAGCATTCCAGAAAAAAACTTAAATGAAAAATTGAATTTTGCTTCCAACTGCCTTTATGATCTGATATTTTGATGATTTATGATGATATTTCCAACAACATAGAATCAAAGAGAAATAAGAAAATCTAGTAGGGCACAAGGTACAATCTGATAAGAACTGAACAGAGCTGAAATTCAAACTTGTTACTTAAAAAAGTCAATTACATAACAATTGAACGGGATTTAAAAAAGTGTAAAACTAAAAACGGATGCTTATTGTGATTGTGGTTAAAATGAGATCTTTCAGATGATTTTCTGATAGAAAATAAACTAAGCAAATGGATTTTAATTTAACATTGCTCCGGATGTAAATCTAAGATGACCGCCTCTACTGAGATCATTAACTCCCACATTCACAACACAGTGAAAAATGAGAATTGAAATGGAAAGGCTACCAAAACTACCTAGCAGAATATCAAACTGCAAAAAGAATTTAATATGTATAGATTAGTGAATGGTTAAAATTTCTCAATTTACTGTGTTACTACATTATTATTTTATTCTTTTTTACTGATTTTGTGAGGGGGGAGGGACCGGGCACCTTCGCTACCCTTTTAGATTCACCCCTGATAGAAGCTAGTAAAGGGGAAGCTACTGTGAACCCTACCCAGTTTCAAGAAAAACTGTATCTTCTACTAAAAAAAGGTTGCCGCTCAATCTCACAGATTAAAAACCCCAATGCCCAATGGAGGGTTAATATTGATTTAAATTTTACTTAACACATTGTTTTAGATGTACCAGAGCCTCCACGAGACCTACGCATTGTGGAATGTAGCAGTCGTACCATAAAGCTGTCCTGGACAGAACCCATTGATAATAACAGTCCTATTCTTTATTATGCTGTAACGAGTACAACAGACCAAGGTAAGTGAGTGTCAGGTAAATACATACCTTAGTTGGAGTTTATTTGTTAGTTCGTGGAGAGGGGTCCTCAAAGAAAATATCATAGTGCTGTGCATTTACAAAGTTTGGGTTATTTTTCACGTGTATTTTAAGGATTTTTGGAAAAGTTTTTTTCAAGAATAACATTTTAAATTCAACACTGATTGACGTTTTTACAATATTTGTTTGGTTTTCAATTACTCCTTACCTTTGAATCTAACCTGTTTGTTCAGAATAATGACATACAAAATTTCTAAACAATATTACTTGGTTAGTGAAAAAATCTGTATTTCTGTGCATTAGGCTTAAATCTGCTGCACATTTTCAAATATGAGAAATACGTTGTAAAATACATAAAATAAAACCGTATCTGTCTGTCTGTGACTGCATCAACTGAGAACTAAACTTGACATTGTATCTTTACTTACATACTTTATTGGGTCTGGGAGAACATTTTGTTTTTATTAACTCTCTTCTTGTCTGTCTGGTACACATTTTGCAATCAGTTTAAAACTAACTTCCCAATGAGCTGGAGATTTAAAATTTGAAATATAGCTCAGAACTGGATGGCAATGCACTATTAACTCACTTTCTTGTCTGTCAGTTTTTTTGTCTGTTCTGTACACATTTTTTACTTTCCAGGAAAAACAATTAAACTAATGCATATATAATTGGTAGGTATAACCAGGTATAACAGTTTTCTATTTCAGATATGATCAGATGAAGAGAAACTGAAATAAACTTGAAATTTTCCACATGTCTATCGTAATCTCATCAAGCTGTTTAAAATTGATTGCAAAATTTCACACACACAAAACTAAAAAGCAGAAAATAATGATTAGAATAAAAAAATATTTTTAATATCGTAGAGTTCCGCTATTCCAAAAGTCCGCCTATTCCGAACCGAGTTCAGAAAAAATACCGATTTTTTAACATAAAAACAGGAGAAATCAAAAAGACGTTCGTGAAAAAACGTACATTTATTGTTATACAAATAAGTTAAATAGAGACATACATAGAGCCTAAGCTTGATGAAAACGCCTGAAACCAAATTGGAATGAAAGCTGGTTTTGTTTCCTTCATGTTTTCCATCCGTTTTGCGGCAAGGAAGCTACTGCAACAAGCGTCCGGTGAATCAGAAAGAAGGAAGGATTAGATACAACAGTTAGGCACTAGTAGTGTTGTTGCCACCTGCCAGTTGCGTTCATACGTTTTTCTTCTCCGTTTCCGTTATCTTGAAGGAATTTTATTTTTTTCTCAATCCTTTTTCAAGACGATGCGGTACTAACAGACAGACTGCGGGATGACAAAACTGACAGTTCGAACGACCTATCCCTTCTATTCCGTTTTTAGAAGAAAACGGAATCGTAACTCAACGGAAGGAAAAAACGGATGGTGTAAACCTACACTAAGGCAAGGTCAAGAGCATTTGCCGCGTCTACGTGTGATATGAGTTCAGTTTGAGCGTTCACCTCCTCTTCGCTTTCCTCCGATCCGATCACGCTGTATAGAACTGACTCTAGCAGACGTCCCCGCACTTAATTTACGCCTTAACAAGTCAATACGTTGATATTATTAATGAAATCTGCCTATTCCGAATTCCCGCCAAACCGAACCGTGTTTGGTCCCAATTAGTTCCGAGTGCGGGCCTCTACTGTATACCTTTTCAATGGACATACATTTTTTCTCTTTAATGGAACTTATACAAAATTACACAACACATAAAAACGAGTTTACAAAAACAACTGTTAGTTCCACAACCAGTTGGTGTAACAACAGATATATTGTTACTCGTGGCATTATATTCAAAACAGTGCTACCAACCACCTCGATTGATGGTTGAACAGTCCTGGAACCTTTTGATCAGACGTAGTATAAGTTTTATTAGTTAAAAACAATGTAACTTAATACTCCATTATCTGATAACAGACAGCTGGCCGGATACTCCCGAGAACGGAGAAGCAGATACGCATGCTCGACTCAAAGATCTCCATCCATCGACTACGTACCACATTAGGGTGGTGGCTGTAAACCAATTAGGACCAAGCCCTCCGAGTACTGTTGTCAGTATCACAACAGATCCTGAAGAACCTTCAGGCCCACCGTTAGACGTGACAGCAACAGCAGTCGGTCCGCATACTGTTCAAGTGTCTTGGAGCCCACCGTACCCGGAAAACAGAAATGGGCCGATACTTGGATACCATATTGGTATAAAACAGACCAGGTAAACTTTCATTTGATCATAGAGCACTAATTGAAAAAGTAGAACCGGATATAAAGATCAGAGGAGATGTCTTTTAAATTTTAAACAAATTTTAAATTGTTAAAATTTAATTTCAATGATTAGTATTTAATCGCATGCGTTATAATTTAATCGTTTTTAGTTGTCATTCCCTAATGTTTGTGAACTTCTTTTGTTATAACTGAATGTAATTTTGTTGTTAGACTTATTTATTCATTTATTTCTTAGTTTAAGTGTATAAACACATTTTTGTCTTTGCCGCCTTCATACTGCTCTAAAGTAGTGGTAT
>JAGFPH010002903.1:105561-121676 GCA_018207615.1 Philaenus spumarius | reverse complement strand
ATAAAAAGTGAATTATTGCACTACCATTAGTAACAGTAATAAAAAGTGAATTGTGGCACTTCCATCAGTAACAGTAATAAAAAGTGAATTATGGCATTCCCATTAGTAACAGTAATAAAAAGTGAATTGTATCACTTCCATTAGTAACAGTAATAAAAAGTGAATTATTTCACTTCCATTAGTAACAGTAATAAAAAGTAAATTATGGCACTTCCATCAGTAACAGTAATAAAAAGTGAATTATGGCATTCCCATTAGTAACAGTAATGAAAAGTTAATTATGGCACTTCCATTAGTAACAGTACCGGTAACAAAAAGTAAATTATGGCACTCCCAATTTTTCTTGATTGTGAAGAATTAAAATTGCATCTTTTCAAACCATCTATGGTGAACTTTAGTGTCAGACAAATATAGCGCTGGATAATGCCATCTTAACCTTTTGCGCTCTTTAAGCGTTCCTAGTCCGACATCGCTAATTTGCCGTTACTCTCTGTTACTCAATCTGAAATAAATAATTTGTACAAAGTTTTTTTTAAATTAATTAACTGTAAATTTTCAACCGATATCACTCGGTATGTTTTGATTTGTTTTAGCGGAGTCCACGAAGGTAGATTTAACTACAGCACACTGCGTACGTCTGTTCCTGACATGCAACCTCAACCTTACTCACTATCTGATCTACACAGTTACACTCAATACAAAGTAACTGTCCAAGCTTTCAATCTAGTCGGTGCGAGCCCAACGAGTAAAGAAGTCATCGTGACTACACACCAAGCACGTGAGTTTTATTATTTACTAAGAGTGAATTTGGTTTTCATAAATCGGCTAGCCACACATTTTTGAAACCGATTTTTAAACTTTTATTTAGATTCTTAGTGGAACTTTATTGCATGGGATGTATTCACGCAAAACAGAATGTGAAGTGTTCAAATACATACAAGAGGCAGTTGGATACTATAATATTTTTAGACACTTAAAACTTCTAACCACTTTGTTAGAAATTCTTTTGCGTCAACGTTAGAACATTTTTTTAACAAAGTATATTATAATTTGCAATAATAACCTAGTAAATAATTTTATATTTTTATAATGATTGTTCAGTAATATTTCAAGTTTGTTTAGTCTCAGTAAACTACAGTTATTTGATGTAATGACTTTTTTGGATTTTTTTGCAGAAACATAGTGATACAATAAACAATTAAAAACTTATGAAGACAAAAACATCAGGAATAAGTAAAAACAAATTTGTTGTTAAAGAAACCCCGCTCCACTAGGTGACAATATGTTGTTCATAACCCGCCGCTGAAAAGGATTACACATTCTTGCAAACGATTTAGATCGAATTCTAACTTTAGTTCAGTGCAAGTTCACGAAATGAATATATTTTGGCATAGTGGTTTTGTTTCAATAGTTGCGCCATCCGTTGCTGTAAATTTTCCAGCGATCATAGCTTATTCATTGAACGATCATTCTACATTCTAAAAAGAATCCACCACCTCGTACGGAGGCTTCGAACCGACCCCTTGGCACTACGTGATTTTAATATCGAGCTCAGCACCATTAAGTACATCGCTGCTGAGAACGGGTACCACCATAACACGGTAGACAGAATTATGCCCAAACAAACCAAAGCCAAACACACCAAACCTGATAAAAAATACATCTCCATGGAATATAGCAGGAATTTTCAATTCGCCTTAGATCACATTCCAAGCAAACAGAACTATTCTATAGAGTACAAAAATGTTAACAACTTGGGATCTATTTTGCGTAATTTACACAAGACCGATGACACTTATAAAAGTCGCGGTGTATATAAACTTAATTGTGGCGGATGTGACATGTTTTACATCGGTCAAACGGGAAGAACGTTCAAAGATAGAGTACAGAGAACATTTACCTAAACGTACTCTTAACCAAACGTCCACGTATGCTGAACACTTGATTGACTCAAATCATTTGACCAAAGGTATAAACAATTACATGAAGATTCTAAGGAAATGAGCTAAATTCAAACAGACGGATACATTGGAACAGTTCCACATTTACACAGCCATAAAAACACAACCACAAACCGTACTTAATGATCAGCTACAGTTTAAATCCAACGCTATATTCGATATTATATTAAATTTAAATACACCGGCAAGTTATGCAACCAACCATACAGTGCAATGAGATCAGTTTCGTTCCAAGTCAATATAAGTTTGAGACGACCCGCAAGTACTTGTGTGGAAAGCTATGTCCCATTTTAAATTACTTAACAACCCTTGAATGGTGAACATTATGTGTTCATACGTTTATGTGTTGTGTAGTGCATTGTGTCAAGTGGCAATTGTAGTCTAGAATTTACGTCTTCGTCAATGACATAGGTTGTGTCGAAACTAGTCAGACCCAGTAGCAGTAAAGGGAAATAATAGGACCATTTGAAGGTTAGTGTAAATTTAAAAATTCTAAAAAGAATTATAATCTGTCTGAGGAATAAGTGGAGTAAGAACGAGAAAAACTCACCCTATCAATTATGAAGAAGGCATGTGGAAAAGAGCAAGTTTGTTAAATCGATACTTATAAGATGACAAAAGATGAATTTCTGTTAATTTCATAATTGAATTCTCACAAAATGTTTTTTTCATTGTATTATTGTAAAGCTTTTAACTGTTCCATTTACGTATTTGCCTCAACTTTGTTTACTTGTTAGTGTTTTTGTAGTTTATTTGAAATCAATTTTAAATACATTAATTTCACTTTGGCATTTTACCTTCACCGATTCTTGCAAGATTTGTAGATCCATCCCTGTGGAATGGAACTTCCAGAAGTATTTATTTTGTCATAAAAATTTACCGTTTGTCACAAGTACAGTTGTTCTGCCTATATTTATTCAACTACAAAGACCTTATAACTCGAAAACAATTTTACTAGTTTGATTCAATGTTTGTGAAATGTTTGTGTCAAACCACATTCTAATATAAATTTTGAAAGTCAGTTGGTGTTGCGTTGTCATCCAGTTCTGTGCTATGTATAAAGTTTTAAGTGTCTAGCTCATCGGGAAGTTAGCTTAAAATCTATTGCAAAATTTGTACCGAACAAACAGACAAGAAAGCGAGGTAATATTGTATTGTCATCCAGTTTTGAGCTAGGTGAGCTTGACACTGAACACTTTAAGCACTTGTGCGCTCAGCGCTAACGTCGTATTTGGCTGTAAAAACTGTAGTCTAGCTGTTAGTGATTGAGGTTATGAGATATTGTGGTGTTAGTAATAAATTCAATAACATAAAACACACTTTCGTTTTGAAGTGAAGTGTTTCTTGTTTTATTAACATCAATATTTGTATAATGGTGAACCTGGTCCATTTCGCAAGAGAAAATGTACCTAAGTATTGACCCCAATAAACTTAGGATAAGTTAATTGGACGACATTTATGTTGATTCTGTACATATCTGTAAAGAAAACAAAAGATAATACAACAATAATTGTTGGACTCACATGTGCGCCCTTAGCAGCACCTGTGGAAAAAGAGAAAATTTTATGCCCATGTGCTATGGACGCATACATTTTAAAATATTAGTGATTATTACGTGGAAAGGATAAAAATAAAAAATTTTTAGGCTATAAATATAAAAAGTAAAAGGTCAGCTCTTGGAATAGGAAATACGGAATTAGCGTAGCTGTGAACGTGTTAAGTTGAAGTTTCTTGATGTGGGTTATTGCATCAGCCCATATTTCCAGGCAGTATGTAGTTTTTTATTCATGAATGACATATATAGAGATTTGACATTGTTAGTTTGTTGTACCCCCCTCCCCCCATTATCAACTCATCTATAAATCGTAACATTACTGTATATTACTTTCATCATTGTTAAATGATTTTTTGTTTGAAAAGATACAATGGGTCACATTCCAAACGACTTTGAAGCCTCATATTACAAAATACAAAATGTTTAGTGGAATTTATAAAACCTATTTAACCCAGTATCAGTCGCATGCGTGTCTTTTTAACCACCTACTGTGGCTTTGTATCGGCTGAGTGGAGAGTGTGCAGGACGTTGGGGTGGAAAAAGGCCACTTTAGTCCATAGTAGAACGTAAATTAGTGCACGTCGGTCTATCGAGTGTAAGGATTCGGGTTAGCCAAGTAGCTACGATAAAATAAGAAAGGATTTTTCTTAAAAAGTAATAAGGTGTATGGTTTGAAAGTATTTTCTAGGGCTGTAGTACTATTTAAGGTTTAGAATATTTTGTAAAGATATAGTACAAAAACGTATTTATTACATTGTGAATTCGTATACAGTTAGGCTTAGTTGACTTTAATTAGTTACCCTATATTGAAATTGAAATTCTTCTTCAATTTGTTTTTTACCCTGATAAAGCAGAATTAATGAGGAAAACACAAATAAAATGCTTTTTATTGACTATAAACCCATGATTCTGATTTTCGTTCAAAAAGCTAAGATCAGTGTTATAAAATTAGTGCGCCTGATACCGGGTTTAACTTTGTTTTTTGTTTCAACCAGCGAATAGTCATAAACTCTGTGTGAAAGTTTATATTGTAGAGTCGGGGACAAGTATAGAGAGAAAGGTGTAGGGGTCGGTCGGCCCAAGACAATGCTATTGTTGTGAAACCGACCGCCCGGCCACCCTCGTACCTGCGGTCATTGTCACCTCCTCCCTTAAATTCTTACAACTAGTTCAGTCCAATACAAATATTATAATTTGAACCACTAATCGAATAAAAACAAGTGACGGCTCAATCTTCTCGCAAGATTTAGACAAATAAGAGAAAACTTGAATCACAATCCTACGACTCTCCGTTGAGGAGCTAGTTGGCTACAATAATAGTATTGTAAATTACTCCAGTTTTGAGGTGATTAGAACAAAATATGACTCATAAACCAGTTGGCTTGGAATTACCACTGAAACGTGGTGAAGGTGCAGAAGTGATTGATGCAGAATTAGATGTCAACGTTTTCAATTTAAGTTCTGAATTTGTATTTTTTTTCTATTTTTATGTAAGTATTACAGATAAAGAAGGATCTTTTCTCTTGTTTGTAGATAAACCTGTTCTTTATTTATAAATGTAAATATTTTAAATTCTGCTTTTTAATTTTAAAATGTCTGTTTGTATTTATTAAGGATAACAAAGCTTTGGCCGCTTGCTATATGGAACAAGCTGTTCTGTAGTTTGAAGTGGAACAGATTGTTTTATGTGTAAGCGTGTATGAACTAGCCTGCATTCATCACTTAGTTAAGAGTTTTTGAATAACAACTAGTTTATGAGTAATGTTTTTATAAACGCCTCAAAACTGGTTTCATTTACAATACTATTATTGTAATAACCAATAGCTCATCAACGGAGAGTCGTAGGATTGTGATTCAAGTTTTCTCTTATTGGTCTAAATCTTGCGAGAAGATTGAGCCGTCACTTGTTTTTATTCGATTAGTGGTTCAAATTATAATATTTTGTATTGGATCGAACTATTTCTAAAAATTTAAGGGAGGTGGTGACAGTGACAGCCGGTATATTATACGAGGGTGGCCGGGCGGTCGGTTTCACAACAATAGCATTGTCTTGAGCCGACCGACCCCTACACCTTTCTCTCTATACTTGTCCCCGACTATAACTACCTTGAACAAACTTTCAACCGTTTAAATTTTATACTGGTAATTTAAAATCAAGAAGAATTTTCTCACTCTAGCCAAGAAATCAATTACTAAGACAACAGTTTCCTTCTACTAATTAGTTAACCCTAGAACCGGCAGACATCACTCCAACACATTTTTAACGCGTGATTGTATTGAATATTTGACCCACTAAAAATCTTCCAATCTCAAAAGGACAAAGGTAACATCACCATTGGAAAGGTAATGTTTCAAACTTTAATTTTTGTATTTACAATTTCTTTCTAAAACGTATATTTACTTGTGTAATCATCGTTTCAGTTTACGTGTTGTCAGAACAACTGTGACATAACACGCCTATACGGGCGAAATTCCAGTTTCTTTGTCCCTCCCTACAGCCGGCCCAATATTTTTTCTGAGTTAAACCTATATAACGTTTGATTCATTACACCTTCCATTATCTGAAACTGTCATCCAATAAAAATTCAGTCAAACAGTTCTAAAGCTAGGGGGAATTTTGTAGACCCTTGCAATTGGTCAGATTTCAACCAATAAAACAGCACATTTTGAGTTCGAGATATCTCTTATAATTTGATTTATCTCAGTAGACTTTTTTATATCTATTTATAGACCAAAGTTCAATCTTTCTTTGGTGTAAAGCAAACTATATTTGACTGGTTGGATGTTATTCAAACAGCAGTTGAAAGTACATATTCACACAGAATTCATACTACCGCTTGAGATTGCAAAACAATGCTGTTTCCATTGTCTTCAACGGTCATTTTTTGAATTTCCTTTGTCCGCACGAGGTTTCATTTGTTTCATCTCACTTTTGTAATTCAATTGATTCTAAGTAAAACACTTTTATGATAAGGTAATATACAAGTATACAGTTCTTTTCTTTGATTTATTCTCTACACTTTGTTATAATAATATTTCATTTTTGGGCCAAGCAAATATTCCTAAATTACGTTTCAAACCAGGCCTAGTTTTGTTAGCACCGTTATAGCTGGAACCCTCTTCGTCCTCTGGGGATCTGGTCCTACTTAGTTCAGGCCAGATCCCCGGGCTCGTCCCTAACCTATCCCTACTACCATACCACTACCCCCAATACCATCCCCAGTTACCCCTAGTGTCCATCCCTGAACATGCTCTTCATCCATGAACATTCCTGTTGTTTAAACCCCCCACTTATACTATATTAACCCCTTACTCCAACAATTCCTTATTCCCAATTACGTCCTTTGCAAATCCCCTAAAATATTGATTCCCCTCCCTACTTAATAACCCCACTTTATCCCACTGCAACCCCTTTCCCTCTAAAAACCCCTTCCCCCTTTCCCTCTCTGCTGGTGTTTTCAAAATAAGAAATTTGAAATTGATAAATGTTTTTATACAGTTCTATTTAGAACTAAATTACAAAACTTTTTTACATTTATGGAAAAAATTACAAAAAATGTTTACTACTTTTTATGTAGACCTAAAGTTGAACTTTTATTTTTCGTAACCGAACATATTTTTGTTTCTTAAGCTAATAACGTTGTAAATTTTACATCTATAATTTTTTTACTGGCATATATATATTCTTTGAACCTTTCTCTACAAAAAAGCTATGGAACACTTTTGTATTGGGGTACATTTACTATTTTTGGTGAATTTTTGAAAAAATGCTTCTACACGCCAAAAAATCCATTTTCGTTAACATTGCCGGTTCTAGGGTTGAGTAAATTTTTCTAATTTTTCAACATTTGATTTAGCCCCCGGAGGAGCACCTGGTGATCTTACCTGTTCTGCTTTAACCTCAACAAGTCTTCGATTGAACTGGAATGCGCCGCCAACTAGTACTCACAATGGTATACTTCAAGGCTACAAGATATTTTACAAGAGACTTCTTCTACCTAATGATTTTCTATGTAAGTAACGCATCAGTCGGTCTTTGGCTATTGTCATATTTTTCTTAGTTAAAGCATATGTTTTTAAATTGCGTATTTGTCTACAACCCTTTCAGTCACAATATGAAATAATGAAAAAAATTTTTGAAATTGGTAGCCTTGATAAACACATTTTTCTATATTTTTTGGTGGTTTTCAAAAACAATTTAGGATTACCCTTATCAGTGTTATCAATCGTCCTATATATAGGACATTGTGTCTGAGCCAGGCTTTAAATATTGAAATTTGTTAGCATTTTTATTTAAAAAGTGCACAAATGGTAAACATAAGTAATAAAAATGTTGTTAAGTGAAGTTTCAATAACAACTGTAACCAAAAGTGTTAAAAAATCACCTTTTTTGACAAGCTTGTTTACATTTTGATAATGGTGCTGGACTTCTCACATTTGGTGATAATTTATGACAAACATTCTACTAATAACAGCAGAAAGTTATTTCACTGTAGCTTATGTAATTTAGATATTATTTTGAAAAATGTTCAACACGTAACTTTTATATCGTCCTACATATAGGACACTGTGACTAGAACTTTATGGAAAACACATTACTTATTATTAATTATAACGCCTATGAAATCATGTGAACAGTTGTAACTAATTAAAAAAATAACTTAATTCAATTGCACTATGGTGCTTACACTTACAGTATTCTTGCATGTGCTTATACCGGTATTGAAACTATCCCTACATATGCTTTATATAGAGATTTTGCTAACATTGACTAGTTTATTATTTCTTGTGAAAATTAACAAAACTATTATTTTTTACTGATACACAATGCCACTTTACACTTCATGAGTCTTACACAAGACAGAACATGAGTCTAAAGTCTAAACTACCACCTTCAATCACAATGTCCTATTATATAGGACGATACTTTAATACGATTTATATAATACATATTACATTGTATGATTTCTAAATTAAATGGTTGTAAAAATACACTCTTTCTTGTGCAAAAAAATATTTAGGTTAGATGTAATAGATAATAGTTCAGAGATAAAATTGTGAAATTGACAGGATTTAAAAAGTTTAATTTTCTAAAAAACTGTAATTTGGCATAACAGCTGTTTTTTTATTACATGTTAAAAGTTTAGTTTGGTATCTTAGGAATGCAACCATATGACTGTAACCATGGATATTTAATAAGATATTTATATAAAAAAATATGATTTGTATCGTCCTAGATATAGGACAAGGTGACTGAAAGGGTTAAGAGGGTCAGGCCAGTCCTATCTCCACAATGTTAAATTTGTCATATTTTTATGTACCTTTCTATCAGCAACCGTAACACATATTCTTCAATAAGTCCTACAACTTTAGACATGGGTTTTTTTTTTAAATTCCATTTATTACAAAAATAAAAAATGTTTTTTTTAGATTTAACTAAACGTGACATCAAGAAAACCCTAAATCCAAGTTTTAAGACAAGACATGTTGAAGAATATGTAGTAAAACTGTCAGGTCTCTATCTATTAGGGTTGCTGAGAAAAAGGTACATAAAGTTGAAAATGGACAACTTTCCGTAAAACGCAACTATAAGTTAGCCCACCTAGTTTACATAATACAGTTAGCTTTTGTGTTGTGAGCCGCTTATATTTATAGATTTAGTAATACGAATAGGGTCAACTCCCGACTAAACGGGATCGGTTTATACGGGTTGCGGCTCAACCGGGCCGAGAGAAGGGAGAGGTGTGGGGCGAGAAGTGAAAAAATGTGGGTGACAGGAGAACGGGCGGCCTTGTAGCAAACGAATAACTACTAACACGAAACTGATGCTACTGCAATCACGAGTAGCAGTTACTAAGTAGCAGTTGTGTTATTGACGTAACATCTCTAGCCGAAAGTAACACACGGCACAGCTCTGAGTTACGTCGAAGGCTTTCTTGACTATTTAGACGGTCAAGGTGATGCATTATTATGTGACAAGCTCGTATTACGAAAAATAAGATCCACAATTTTGAAAAAGGAAGCAAACGCGAATAAACGAAAAACTCTGACGGATTATTTCAATCGTGTTTGAACATTGTAAATAATATATTGCTGTACTGCTATTTCAATCTAAATAATGCAGCGTTTGTAGTTTTTTATACGTTTTAGGAGTGATGAAAGGTACAGTATATACATTATGTTTATAATTCTTGCATAATACCTTGTATTTGTGCCCTATACTATAACGAATTGCTTTAACCGGAATTTCACATTATCCGTGAGTGTCTTGCCGGTAATTATCCCGGATAATCGGGAGTTGACTGTATGTGAAGTTATATTTTCCTGTAAAGTTTTAATATTAAAGTTCAAATACAAGAACAATGAGGCTGTCACTGACATGATGGAACCTTTGTATATAAGTTCAGTAAATACATATATACAGTAGAGCAGCGGTTTGCCGAGCCCCGACTGACCGAGTTCCGGGTTAAACGAGGTAGTAAAAAAAAACAAAAAATTAGGAAGTTCGGTTTGCGGTAGACGCATGCGTTAAAGTAACCGCGCAAAGTGAAATCCGCATATAAAGGCAAATCTACTGTACTGTACTTGTATTAGTCACATAATGTTTCGTCGAACATGGTTCCGGTAAATAAAACACACAGTTTTTAATCATTATTAAATACTGTACAATACAGTAATTCCAATGCTTTGCTAATCATCAATAGTATTAGAATTTTTTACGTTAAGGTATTTTGACTGGTACAAGTACTGTTTATTCAAGAGAATAATATATTTTCTAAATAAATAACACAATTAGTTTATTTACAAGTAGTGAACTAAATAAACAATCAAACAAATGACTTGAATAAACATTAATATTAATCAGGTAGTCGGATACACTAAGTAGCGCGTAGTGACGTCTGTCGTCTGTGATTATTGTTTACATGATGGTGATGTCATCATTCCTTATCTTGCACCTGCTTCCTGCTTCTATTGTGAATAACTTCTACCCTACCCGGCTTACCCCCCTCACAAACTCCTTTAGTTTTTGTGAATACAGTAGTTTGATTCAGTATCAAGTAAACCCTTGTTCTTAAAACGTTGCGTGTGTCGTACTCACACTGCATATCGTTTGTTTAGTTTTCAAGAGAGCGAGTTCCGTTAACAAAAAACACTTATGGACTTCTTAAAAAAAAGAGTTTTTTTACTGTTTTACTGGAACATGTACTGTAGTCTAGGTATGTCTTTTTATCATTTTGTATTGGTATTTTATTTTCATGTGGACTTTAGTTTTTTATTTGATAATAGAGTAGATGCATTTTTTCACATCTTTAACCATGTTTTCATTTTGATTGAATGAAACCCCGAACCACAAATATAATTAATAAAAACAATAACAAAACAATTTAATGAAAATTTATGTTTCATGTACTACCCTAATGCACATTTCAATGACATAGTATAAAAAATACTACAGTTTTAAAATCTTACGTTTATTTCCAGTTGTTCAATATTATTTGTTACATTTATTTTTATGGGTTATGTTTCTTATTTTATTTTATTCTTTTCCTAATTTGTACTCAGTTATTGTGTTAGCCTATTTTTTTTTTGGATAGAGGACTGATAAACCTCCTCACCACTGCGACCCATATAGATCTATTGTGGTATACTTCCCCTTCTAGTGATCATCCCAGATCCCTTTCAGGTCTCTTACGAAACCAATAAGGGTCCCGGGATCAACACCACGGACCTCTTCCGGGCTAACAAAAGCATTTCCAAGAGCCGTAAATCTTCTCCGTGCGAGAGCCTCGCACTCGCACAGCAGGTGTTGAGCCGATTCAGTTCCGAGGGAGCAGAATCGACAAGAGTCTTCCGAGACCAGCCCCATTTTTTTGAGGTGGTATTTGGCCGGGCAATGACCAGTGAGGATTCCCACAATCCTAAGGTTGTTCCTACCCATTAATAAAAACTTCTGTGCTTTTGACTTAGAGAGACAGATAAACATTTTTGCCTGCCTAAGCCCAGGAGCATTGTTCCAATGTGTGGACCAAGTCTTCTCCGTCCAGACTTCAACAACATTTCTCAGATGGCTTTTAGGCCTCCCACAGAAAGGTTCTGGACCAATGATGGACTTTTTAGCTCCTATTCTAGCAAGTCTATCTGCTGCCTCATTGCCCTTGATACCTACATGGCCTATTAAGTTTATTTATTATTTATTTTTATATATTTGTTATTTTTACTTTATCTTTTTATTGAAATTTTTATTTTATATATTTAAGTTTATTTTATTATAGGTATTTAAGTTCATTCTATTAACTGTTAAAAAGACTTATATTTTTTATTATTTTAATTTATATTTATTAATGTTTGTTATGGTTTACATCGCTCCTCCTACTACCCACCTAGGCACGTTGTGATTGGGCGTGAACGGTGAGGAGGGAGTGGGGAGGACGGAGTATACCTTAGACTAGTTTAGTTCAGTAGTGTTAAAGCTCTCTGATGATGATGACTATGTCATTGAAATGTGCATTAGGGTGGTACTTTAAACATAATTTTTCATTAAATAGTTTTGTTATTGTTTTTGTTCCTTATATTTGTGGTTCGGAGTTTCATTCAATCATTGTGAATTTGTCGCCACAGTGCTCTTCAACCTTCGTAATGTTTTCATTGATTTTACTAGTTTACCGTACGTTTCCCTCTTGATTTTTGATAGAGTCCGTCTTATCCAAGGTACCCTCGGTCCACATTACCTCGGTCCACCCCGGCTCTACCGTAATCATAATTTTACTTTCCTTATAAGTAAATTACTCATTCAATTATTATTTTATAAACTATGTACTTAATTTTGTTGATTTTGTTTTGTGTTAGATGAAAATGAAGAAGAGCTTGCCCACGAGGTGGATGAAAAGTCAGCTGTTCTGCTGGGCTTACAGAAATATTCAAACTATTCCATCAGAGTAGCTGCTTTCACATCAGCTGGAGTCGGAGTAAAAAGTACCCCTGTCTACTGCCATACTGCTCAAGACAGTTAGTAAATCTTGGATATTGATACAATTTTTTACCTGATATATTTGACTTATTAACTGTAAAAATTACAGAATTACTATCAAAACATGTTCTTCCTCTCCTATTTTCGTTTTTTAACTGCACTTGACTTATTTCTGAGTAACTGTATTCTCAAAACATTTAGTGTACACTTTGTGCCTGAAACCTTTGTGTATGTCAATCAGTTAAACTATTTCTAATTGCACTAACTTATAGCAACTATAACTGAATCTGTCAGAATGATATAATTTTATAAGAATAACTTTATTAATTACCTTATTTTGAGATGATGCTGCCGAACAATCCATAATTAAATGTAGTTTATTATAACTACTTATGACCAGGCCCGCCGAGATGGGGGGGGTGGGGCAAAGAGGGAAAATTCCCCGGGCCCGGGCTCAGAGGGGGCCGGGCAGCCCGAGAATAAAAAAAAAATAAATGTTCAAAAATATTCAATAGGAATAAATTACGCCTTTCTGTACAATAAAAAGATTCCTTTCCCGTATAGTTTCACCTCACCTTCACTGAGTGCCTTAAATAAACCTGCAACTTTTTATGTACCTATTGTAAAATTATTCAGTGAAAGTTTGATTTTGTTATTGCATATTCGTGCATTATATTTGGCACATTCTCACGGTCCTACACAATAAACTGTTCAAATATAGCATATTTGGTTTACAGGGAAAGTTAGCTTGAAGTATTATGTTTACAAAGATACCAAAATATCTCTAAAAAACGATTATGGTCACACAGATATCACGTCAAATAAATAACGTTGTTTATTGGTTGGAAAACTGACCAATTGCAAGGGTCTACAAAACGCCCCACAACTCTAGAACTATTTGTCCGATTTTTGATTGCATGGAAGTTTTGGATAGGGGAAATTGTGATGAATCCATCGATACATAGGTTTAACTAAGAAAACCTATTGGGCGGGCTTTAGAGATTGACGAAAGTTGAATGGGGATGCGGAGTACTACCCCCCGGAAAACTACCCCCCCAGGTGAAACGTGATGTCACGAAATCTGCCAACTAACCAATATGGGAGCCGTGTCCGCGACTGGAATACTACCCCCCTAGCAAAGGCGGGTCGCCGGAATACTACCCCCCGGAAAACTACCCCCCCCAAGCAGGTTCCTACAATTATACTGTTATCGGCAACATACTGTGACTAAACAGTTTAGGTTAGTCCTCTAGTTTTTTTTTTATTCTAATTATATCGAAACTTGAGTGTGCGTGACTGGAAAACTGCCCCCCCCCCCGATCTCTGACATCAAAATGACGTAGGAACCTGCTTGGGGGGGTAGTTTTCCGGGGGGTAGTATTCCGGCGACCCAGTTGAATTATTTCGTTATGTTTTGTATGAATTTTCTGGTGCCGATTGATTTGTAGAAAACTAATAAACTGCAACGATGATTACGTATGTAAATATACGTTTTAGAAAGAAGTTTTAAATACAAAAATTAAAGTTTGAAACATTACCTTTCCAATGGTGTTTGTCTTTTTGAGATTGGAAGATTTTTAGTGGGTCAAATATTCAATACAATCACTCGTTACAAATGTGTTGGAGTGACGGTACATTATGTACCGTCTGTCGGTTCTAGGGTTAAATAGTTCCTCAATGTTCGGCTCAAGTTTTGTTAAGTACAACCTTAAATTGTAGAGAAGGAAACAGAATTGAACTGAATAATTGAAAATTAAAAATACCTTTATTCTTAAAAGAATATTTCACTTTGTTTCACAAAATTATAACAGCCCTATAAAAACTGACACAAACTGACACAAACTCTCAGTCATCCTTTGTAGGCAGAGAGATTTGAATTTGTTCCCACAGAATCTTATGGGACGATCATAACGGTTTTGTCTGGATTGGTGCGCGGAACAGACTATAAAATAGATAACTTTCATGGAAAAAAACAAATATCCTCCTAACACTAAAACTGTTTTACATTATATCAATCGAAAATACAGATTCTGCTCTTTAATTTTATATCCAGGAATTCATGCAATTGTAATGCTTTGTAAGAGATATTTCAGTTCCTAAATCAGTCTACAAAACTGTTGAAACCTGACCAATTACAAGGCATAATATAAACCCGCCTACATTGAAAACTATGGGCTTGTCGATAATTTAGAAGGCGATGTCAAAAAGAGAAAATATTGACGAATAAGAAGGTTTGTTTCTATTTTCGATTACTTAGGTTTTGAAGCGATTACAAGCAATAGAAAGGAGGGGTTATATGCGCCATTTATCTTTGATTGTTGCATCGAGTGATACGTGTATAGACAACTACAAAATTCAAACGATAATTACGTATGTTAATATACGTTTTAGAAAGAAAAAAAATTAAATACAAAAATTAAAGTTTAAAATATTTCCTTGCCAATGGTTTTTGTTTTATTGAGATTGGATGGTATTTAGTGGGTGAAATATTGAATTAAATCAGATGTTACAATATTGCCAACTCGGCTCACTGAGTCGACACCTTACCCGCCCCGCGTACCCCCTAAAAATTTTGAGGACAGTTTTTTGAGAAAATTTTTTGCAACGCCTACCACAGTTTAAGAACCCCTTGCTTAGAGGATGGAAACATGCTCTTGTGCTGTTTAAGTGTGTTTTTCATGTGTATATTTGAAAATGACTGACAGATAGTCAAAATGTGTCATATGTAGTTATAATAAACTATATTTAATTAAGGAATGTTCGGCATCATCACCTCAAAGTAAGGTAAATCATTAGTAATTAATTATTAACAATCCAGTTGGGCAATGAGCACAATAAAATGGACAACTTTCTTGGACTAACAGAAAATGGAAGAGATTATAGTAAAAGATGTCTTCAATTCTACTACAAAAATATGGACTAAGCAAAAGAAATAAAATGGTGGAACATCATGAACGTCCTGATCATATTAATAAAAAGTTTTGAGACGCAATTATTTCAAAATATGTTACTAGTTAGACATGATAACATGTTACTTGTTATCAATGTAAAAGTTAATTTCTATAATAATTAATTTCACACTGTCAATAGAAGTTTTTGACTGAAAAGTCAAGCCTTTTTACAAATGATTTTTGAATGTAATTTTGTAAAATATAGGCGTGAATACTGAAAAATATTGAACATTTTAGAAGGTACGTACTTAAGGGAAGCAGCTTGTAGTAGTTAGCTAGGTCGTAAAAGCTGCTAGGTTCAAGCCTTACTGACACTCATCCTACAGAAGCAGCCTACTTGCCTGCCTTCATTAGATTGACGTTTAAAGTATAATCGTTAAGCGAAAAGCAAAACTTAAAACTTTTACTTAAGTGAAGCGGCTTGTAGTAGTTAGCTAGGTCGTAGAAGCTGCTAGGTTCAAGCCTTACTGACACTCATCCTACATAAGCAGTCTACTTGCCTGCCTTCATTAGATTGACGCTTAAAGTATAATCGTTAAGCGAAAAACAAAACTTAAAACTTTGACTTAAGGGAAGCAGCTTGTAGTAGTTAGCTAGGTCGTAGAAGCTGCTAGGTTCAAGCCTTACTGACACTCAGCCTACTTGCCTGCCTTCATTAGATTGACGTTTAAAGTATAATC
>JAGFPH010002903.1:93948-105551 GCA_018207615.1 Philaenus spumarius | reverse complement strand
TTAGCTAGGCCGTAGAAGCTGCTAGGTTCAAGCCTTACTGACACTCAGCCTACATAAGCAGCCTCCTTGCCTGCCTTCATTAGATTGACGTTTAAAGTATAATCGTTAAGGGAAAACAAAACTTAAAAATTTTAAATATATTAATGAATTACAAGTCTAAACTGAAGACTTTTTAAAGAAATTGGAGATTTACCTTAACCGTAAAAGTTAAAAACAAATTGTACACACAAAACTGTTGCCACGCTCTTCCAATCTCACCTTTTTATATTTTATTTAATTTACCAATTTGCCTCATCAAATAACACCTAAATGTGTTTTAGGCATTATTAGATGTTTTGTTCCTTGTACTAGCCCGTTTAAACACCTTGAGAGGTATAGCGATGGCAAGAAAAGGAAAATCTTTTATTTTCAAGTTCTTATTAATTTATTTTACTATTAATTGGACCTTATGTCCTCTTTTCAACTTTTTCTAGTACACTAGCTCAAATTTAGACTCTACTCCGGGGTCGTTCCCTTTGGAGTTAATGTTTATACGATCAGTGGATAGCTTACCTGTTAACCTTCTTATTGCTAGAGCACTGTATGATTTTAGGCTATTGATTCTTGCTTGCAAATAATGTAGTCTAAATGTTTGAGAAAAACACAAATATTATTTATTGACTCAAAAAACAAATTAATTATTTATCAAAATTATAAATTAATGATTTTCAAAATTACAAATTAATGATTTTCAAAATTACAAATCAACTCTGAACATCTTAAAGTTTTCAAACAAAATACTAATTAACTATTAAGTTGTAATATTATATATACATTCGTCGATTAGCCATTGTGAGTAATGAAATTTGAAATGAATTTACTTTATTTAAAATCCCCTGAATTTAATTTAATTTTAAGTTATTTAATTTTGAATGTGCAAATGGAAATTATATTATGTATTTTTTTTTAAACTTGATTGCCTGTTACTTACAGACACAAGATGTTCTATGTTGATTCGTGGTTCCTATTTAGGTATGATGTCCTCTTTAAGATGGATACTGGTTTCCTCGTCTTACAGATGTCTTCTCCTCGACTGCTCCAACGTTGATATCTCCTTATCTTTACAGATGATTTCTCCTTAATTGCTTTGTCTTTTGGCAAGACCGGCCTTCTTCTTAATATTTCTTCACCCGATTATTTTACGACCGACTAACTATCGACCGGAGTTAGATCGACGGACACCGAACCTTCACGCACTTTGACGCAACACTTCAAGATTCCTGGAGCTGAGTGATATGTTCACGTGCTGGTGCTTCTTTCTAAACTGACTCCTGACACTTTGTTCTCTGACCTCCTTGGGTAGTTTCAAGTGAAACGAGTATTGTCGACTGTGTAATAAATTCTTATTTCTTACATTCTAAATATATTTCTTGGTTTCAATATATTTAATAATTATTTCATTAATTTTGGTGCCATTATCTTCTCTTAATTATGCCTTGTTTATTTGTTTTTTACATATTACAGTTTCTCCATTGGATTTGTGAATAGACTTGCATAGTCCCTCCTATGACATAATTTCCTTTCTCTAACCCCCTGGTTTCACGAGCCTGTTCGGTCTTGTCTTCACTGCACTGTATTGTTTTTATCCAAACCTCCATAACTCTTTTGTATATGGTTTGATTTTGAAAGTTTCCATTTACTCGTGATCGTTTTCTGATTCCTACCTCGTTCGAATTCCTATTATTCCTTTACTTATCCACTTCAAAAGTTTTTGCTTTATATTCTAAATTTACTTTTTGTAAATTTGATAATTTTGAAATTTTCTTGTTCTTATCGGCCTCGTCTCGTTTTGAAACGCGCTAAACTGTTTCTGGATTTTTCTTAGCTTGATTAGTTCTTGAGATAAGTCCCTTTTAATTTGCTATAATTATTCGCTTTTGTTTTTGATTTTCATTCCCCTTTTTATATTATTTTCATTTCTCACATGGCTTTACAATACATTACATATATCTATTGCATGTTATATCAATTTTCTCCCCCTTTTTAATCTCCTTTACCTTTATTTTAATTAATGAAGTTTTTTATTACTTTATTTTATTTTAAAAAAAACTATTTATTAAATTTTCATGAAACTTGGCTAAGTTATGCATCATTACTGATTATATTAATTTCTAATTTGTATTGTTTAGTTATCTCTTAGCTTTTTACATTATTAGCTTTTTAATACCCAAGAATAACTTTAAAATCTTGTGTTTAGTTATAAATTTTAATAAATTTGAAATTATTTTTATTCTATATTTTTTACCCTTAATACTTTATAAATAACTCTACTTAGTTTTTGTCTCAATTTATATCTTAATAGTTTTTCTTTTTCTCTCTTACATTTTTGCCTATGACTTCTCTAAACAAATTATCGGAATAAAATTCTTTTTATGTATTTCTATTTAAATAATTCTCCTCTTTACATTTATTTAAAAATAACCACTAATTTATAAAATTTTATATTTTATCATATACTTAATGTTAACAGAAACTTGACAACTTCATGCCATTCTGAACCAGTAGGGACAGGATAATTCCTGTCGTATCCTGCATCTTTTTGGTCTATGCCTGTTTCTAAAGCCTACGTCATCCCCGACCTGTATTCCACTAAGTACATTTGGTTACTTTTTCAAAATATAATTTTAAAACTCTTTTATGACTTTGAACTGCCTTTTTTTATCTTTTTTTCCTCTTAATTTTTATTTATTTTAACTCCCTTTTGATTCTAATCAATTACTTAATTTCTTCTAATTAATTTTAATTAACTCCACTAATTGGTCCCAATTGAATCGGTCAATTGGCCGTTTCACTGTGTTCAAAGAACCAACGCTGTACTATCGCCTCTTTTAACAAATTAGCTACCACAACATTGCTATACGTCTCAGAACACAATGTTGCGAAGTTTTGCAGAATATTTTAAAATTGTTTATTTTGTCATACTTCACGTTTACAAAACTTAAAAGTGGTTTAAAGTTTACAAAAAAAAAAAAATAGATAAACATACAAACGTACATAGAATAAATGTGAAGTAAAAACAAACTTATTCAAATCAAAGAAGAAGCCTGAAGAGAGGAATCATCAACGAAAGTTTTACACGATTTATCAAGAACAAAAGAGGACATTAAACAACAATTCAAACATAACACAGCTGATTTCGTCCATTAGTTTTAATACTTAACAGAAATCAAATAAATATTAAAACTTGTTCAGCTAATGTACAGTATAATAAGCAGGCGTTTTCTGGTTCCCTATGCTACTTATTAGCACAGGACATGCGGTACCTACGCTTAGACTCTATGACATACGAGACGGAGAGAGTAGAAATGGTTCTCCCTCTCTTTCTTCTCAACTGCCGGTTGAAGTCGGAGAAAGGGAAGCATTTCAGTTTTCGTCTCTACCAGGTCAATTAGCCCTACCTCGCCTAAAGACGTTTCACAAAAAATTTGGAAAACAGTTAATCTTGGTCTAGGAACTTTACTAATAATCTGAACATCCAATAATGTACCTTCATTACAATGGCATGTTAATTGTTAATCAGTAAGGCAGCAGTTCAATTTGCAGTTAGAACTGTCATAGGTTTGAATCCAGCTTTTGATGTTGTATTTTCTGTTCGTTATTCAACTTCCCATCATTCATTATGGGTAAAAAGTGAGAACGTTCGGCACAAATAATGTAATACAAGGTCAACATGTAGTTCTGGTTGCAGACGAGATTAGTCAAAGTCATTTGATTAGAAATTATCTCCTTCTTATTTTTAAATAGTATAATTCGTACACACTCGTTTCGTATATAAATGAAATAATTGATGTACTAATTTCAAAACAATTTTTAATAATGTAGACGCTATAGTAATCATAATATTTTAGAGTTCAATGGACTTTGAAATAAACATTAAACATTTTTCAGTTGCTGGAGCGCCTGCAGGAATCCGTTGTGCTTTAAGCACCTCAAGAACGGCCCTCATTACTTGGAGTCCTCCTTTACAGCCCAATGGGATTATAACTCGTTACAATTTATATCAGAGAGAGGTAAATAGCTTGTATTATATAAAAATTATTTTATAAAATTAACAGTATCCCGTAGAAGTAAAAATAAAATTATCAGCGGACACTTTATATTTCTTAGGTTGTATTGCTAGTCTTTAAATGCTTCTGGTCGGTCCAGTGGTGAAGTCCTATATAAGCAGTAGTCACAATTTAAAATTCAGAGAATGAGAAATAAATAATTGCAAATTAAAAGTGTAAAAATATTTTAATTTTTATTCATATTTTACAAAGCAGTGACATAGCCAGGATTTCAGGAAGGGGGGGGGGGGTCTAGCCTAAAGTGGCATACGGGTGGTTCGGAAATGTTGACCCTGAAAACAGTATTTTGATACCATCTTTAGCTTAAAAATGTACATAGAAACATGTTTTAGAATATAAAAATTACTACTTTTTTTATTAAATATTTAAAAAAGTACTCAATTACTAAATTAATATAATTAACTGTACTGTAAAAAATTAGTAGAATGTGTAAATAATTGAAAAAATACAAAGAAAAGCTAAATTAGTAAAAAATTTAATTAAAAAATATAAAACACAATTTGTACATTTAAAAAAAATTTATTCATACAATTGGTATTAAGTTGAAATTAATATGTACTTTTTATAACTTCAATCTGCGATTTGACTGTTTAGCCAATTTGTTGTTGTCGCTGAAGCAGAAGCTGCTACTTGTTGTTGGATCATTAGGTCTACCACTCATAGTTAATAATATTACTTTTACTTCGATAGTTCGATGGATAAAAGTTTTACACATTTACTTATTTAGTATAACCCACCGACCACACTTGCTACTGTAACATCTACATGTAACCTGTCACTGATTCTGACTCATCACAAGAGCCGGCCCAAGGCCGTACACCCGCATAAAGGCACCAACGGTACCAATAAATTTTTCCCTTTCCATAAAACTGTTAGTAGTAAAGTCGGTTTTGTAAGCGTGTCAAACATCAACGTGTGTACCAAATTTAGACCAAATCGGACATAAAATTTGTATTACTTAATCCATAAATATGGATCATAAAATATGGCTGTTAGAGTGCAAACACATAAATACATATATATACAACATTTTAATGACACCCCAAAACGTGTTCTGGGGACCAAGGTCGTTGCTCATTGACAACTCCTGATCTTAGGTTTCACTGCAATAGCTCATATTTCCTATGGATAGTCGCTAATTAAGTGATATATCTTGTAGGCATGGACTGCCTGTGCTTAGTGTTTAAGCCGAGATTTTATTTATAGATCGGTTGACATGACTAATGGTCAATGTAGTTTGTAGACTCAACCGGGTGCATTTGCATCAACTTTGTAACTTTGTAACCGAGGATTTGTTTGTGAACCAATTTGATGAAAAACTTCTACAAACTTTTAAAGCAATTTTAACGACAAATTTATTGATTTATTTCACAAGAACAAATAATATTAAATAACACGATTGTTGGCTACAAATGGAATAAAGATTAATTTAAATGTTGTTTATAACGAGGGAGTCGGTCTGATAACTCACTAGAATGCAACGAATCATTCAATCAGTGGTAGCCCGTATACAGGCACTGTGGAACTGCAGCTTCCCCTATTTACATTTTTTATTATGGATAACATTTAATATAATATGTCCTTTTTTCTTTCTTTATACTTGTACAATATATAATCTCGGCCTGTTTTAATGGGGTAATGATTTCAGATTTACCAGACAGTTGAAGTAACACATTTATATTGCACAAGCAGAACGTGGCACTTTGTTTTATTTTTAAAGTGTAGAAATATAACTTAGTTTAAATATCAATCAAGAATATAAAGTTTACTTAGGTAGTGTTCACAAGGGTTACAACTTATTAACATATCTTTTTGTGCAAATTAAAACAAGAAGGACAGATTTAATTTTCAAATGAACAGGCCAAGATTGAACTGTAACAATCTAGGTTGAAGAAAGTAATTTTTTAAAAAATTTTTTTCTTTTTGCATTTTATCAAATTTCTGAATAAATTTTATTTTTGTAGAAGTTTTTTCCTTTACACAATTTTAAAACAAAGGCTTGCAATTTCCCGGTGTGGCACCCAAACTCATTTTAGCTACGACCCGCCCCTGCATTCAAGTGAGATAACATCAACCGATTTCTGGTGTGGTCAGGATAGTTTAGCGGTAAAGGATTAGAGTGTGAAGCCACAGATCCTAGGTTCAAAACTTGGTCTTGGTATTTGCTTTCCTCTTTTAATTTAGATAACCTGTTCAAACATTTTAGTTGGTTAACGGTGTTGCTGGTGAAACGACAAAAAGGTCTTTACTGTCGACTACTCTGCAACTGCAAGTCAACCAACTCCGTGAACACAACCACTACGAGTGGTGGGTAACAGCTACAACAGTTGCAGGAGAAGGTCCGAAATCGTCCGTTGTGTCTTTAACACCTACTTCAAGAGGTATGTTATTACTATACATTACTTTGCTTGTATGCATGCGATGCAGTAAGGTCTGTGGTTGGAATTAAATTGTTTATTTTTAATTCAATCAATACAATAGGTAATTTGTCAAATCAAAGTCAAGTTATGTTTATGTTGGTTTGTCATTGAAGCCCAATCTAAATTTTTCTAAGTGTATTTTTTGAGTGTTATTATATAGTTGAACCTGCTGGTCGCGGCGTTTTTCTCCAATTTTTGAACTGATTAGTTGTAGAACTGTGTTGAATGTTCCATCCCAAACAGGTTTACAACCTCAGGATGATATTGGCCCATTCCAAATTCTTTATATACAGCAGGAAGTACTTAATTTCTATGCTATTACATTATGATTCTTTTTGCATCAGAATTTATAATTTATTTGTAGTATATTTTGTACTATTAATAGTTTTTTATTTTATTACTAAGAGTATAAATTAAGTTTGTAATTTTGTTGCTATTTTATTGATGTATTAAAATGGAAAAACAAATAATTTAAAATTGTTCAATGTTTTTAAGTAATAAACTAAAGAATAACTTAATAACATATTGTTTTTATACTTTTAGTGCCAGCAAATGTCCTCACCCTACCTCAAACAACGATTGCTCCGTGGAAGTCAACTCTGTTCCTGGAATGTCAATATGTAGGTCTTCCTCAACCTACGATAACATGGTTTCTAAATGGTCATCCAGTTCCTACCAATAATTTGCATGTAATGAAGAATGGAACACTTTATATAGAAAGTTTAGGTCCGAACCATGCTGGCAACTATACGTGTACTGCTCAAAATAGTCATAGCTCAGGCTCAACAACACATGTGGTCAAAGTTCTTGGTATGTATACGAAATGACTTTTCAAATATGATTAAATCTAGTCAATATTCACTATGATGGAATTCACTACTCAAACTTTAGTTCTTCAAATTCAGTTCACCAGTGTACCAACACCTGTACTGGTAGTGGAGGTAATATGGGGCTAATCCTCCCTGAGTCCCACTTACTTATACATATATATTACATAATTTAACCAACATTTATTTTCCTGGTTGAAAATCTTCTTTTTAACGATCCTATTACATAAACATCCATAATCTTCTCTCATATTCGAACCAAATACCTCAAGGTTCGGGGTCAGAGAAAGTAAGTTTCAGTCAAAGAAAGCAAGGTTCAGGGTCAGAGAAAGCAAGCTTCAGAGTCAAAGAAAGAAAAGTTTACTTAAAAAAAAAATATAAAACATGTTTTATTAGTAAATAAATATTAGAGTTTGACTTGTGAGAAAGATACACTCGATAGAATAAACTTTGAACCCAAAATCTCACGACTAATACGTTTATTAATTTAAATGCGTTTCAACGACAAATTCACCATCTTCAGTGATGCACAAGCTACAATAGTTTGTTGAAACGTGTTTAAGTTAATAAACATATAAGTTGTGAGATTTTGTGTTGAAAGTTTATTCTATCAAATGTTTTATTAGACTATCCAGCAATAGTGCTATTATAATTACAGTAGAGTCCCGATATTTCGAGTTGAATGGGACCGAGAGTACCTGGGATTGTGACAAACTCGAATTACACGGAATATGTAGAGGTTAAGATAAAACTACTATTTATAGTCCTCGTATCTCCGACAAAATTAAAGTTTTATTAAATATACACTATTTTGTATTGAACACTGAGGTAAAAAAGTAATTTTATACGCAGTAAAAAATAAAAACTTACTTATTAATGAAATCATAAATAGTTTTTTGTTTAACTACACTGCAACGTTTACGAGCTGCGATGTCACGCCAGGGGGATACGGCAGTGCCGGGAAAAGTTTGTTTCGATGTTATTTTTGTATATGCAGTAGAACTTGGATAATTCGAACGTCTTTAATTCGAAATTACCATTAATTCGAAGTTTCGGTTCGGTCCCTTGAACTTTATATGATATCAATGTAAAAAAATTATGGATAATTCGACTTCTTTAATTCGAAGTTGTTTTTCAACACTAAAAATAAAATCTTGTGCTGTGAAAGGGATCGCTGGATAAATAGGTTACTGTCTGGTAGAAAGGGGGCAGGACTTACGTGTTCGTACACGAATTGTAATTCTAGATTACCGATTTCCAAGAATTTTGCCTTCCGAGAATTTCTAGGCACCGATACTGTAGTTTGTCATTGATGCTCTGCCCAATATCTGTCTGTTGTTAAATCTTGACAAAACCTTTTGTAAGCAGAACAATCATATTGTTTATTGACACTTGTACTGCGCATAACTCTATCCCACTTAAATGAACAACGTTATGGTTATCCCCCCCCTCCCCCGAACATGACTTTAGTTGTACAGCCAATGGATCAGAGCATTATAAAAATGTTAAGCATGTGTACCGGCAACGTATTGTACAAACGCTCTTGACTGATTCATTCTAAAACAAAAATTTAAAGATCGGTATCCTTCAAGCAGCAAGAATGTGTCACAATGCATGGTCACATTCAATGCTATTCCGTGCTCGAATTATACGGAACCTCGGATTATCGAGACTTGAATTACCGGGACTCTACTGTAGTTATAAACACCCATCTTTACTTTCAGTTCTACCCAACTCATCTGAACTTAAAATAATCAGTGTTCAATTCTGTACATTGCATTATGTCCACTAAAAACCCTTATGAGGTATTTTCTGAACTTCTGATGCAGTTTCCGTATAAAACACTTTGTGTGAAGGTGGTTGATTGTTCAAGGACATGTATGTTTGAAAGGGGAATCAACACTGGGGCCAGTTCTGTCATTCTATATCTTATAAGTACAGTAAAACCCTGGGTAACCGAACTGAAGGGGGGGAAGCTGTTGCGGATAAAATAAACTTTGGTTAAGCCATGAACATCTAGTACTGCAGTGTTTTCTATTGTAATTAAAGTATGTATTTGTAAAAGCTTTTTGAACGTTAAACGAATTTAAAAATCTGTTTGCAGGCTACACTTAATTATGTTCTTTATTAAAGTTAAAATTAATTTTTTTATTTAAGTACATCAACATACAGTATATCGTAGGCCTACTTAATAGTTTGTACCATATGGATTACTCATTCAAAAAACTCATTATTTTTTGTTTGTTTCTTGCATCCATCTGAACGTTTTAGAGCAGTGATGTCCTGCCATCTTTTCTCACCAGAACACCTGTCTCAGTCTCACCAAACTGCCCTAATTATGTACTTTCCACTGATGTCTAGACAAACAAATAACCGGTTATATCTAGTTTCCTTCACACCGTTAGAAAGATCGAATTATTCTCTACAAAATGGTATAAAGAAATCTGTGAAAACATGCGGAATTGTAGGCGTTATCTCGGTTGACAAATGTGCCTGTTTTATTGGTTGAAAACTGTCCAATCTCAAAGGTTTACAGAAATCTTCGTCATAAATCGTCTAAAATAGTGACATCTGATTGGAAGGCACTATTAGAAAGATAAAATCTTGACAAATCCAATGGTAACTTTGTAATATCCATAGAAATATTTGTGTAGAAAGTCTTGGATGTCGAAGAAGTGGGAAATAACAGTACAATTGTATGCAAATTCACGCGCGGAAACAGCTGTAACCCGATCTGCATATTTTAAAACAATGATTACGTATATAAATATGAAAAAGTTTTAAATACAAAAATTAAAATTTAATTCATTTCCTTTCCAACGGTGCCGGTTTTATTACGATTGGATGACTTTGAGTATATTAATTAATGTATGCAAATTTACGCATTTGTTCGAAATGATTGCATCTTGCGCCTGAGAGAACGTCAATTAGTGCAGTCTGCCACGGGGAGGGTTAAAATAGTTCACTTCACTGCAAACTTTAACTAAAACTGTACACAATCACAAAGTTTGAACAAAATCCAATGAAAAACTGAAAATGTACATGACATTGAAAAAAACCATGTCGTGCCATCCACAGGCCAAGCCCTTGGAATATGCCTGTATTTTCAACTGTTATCACTGTTTTCATTCGAAAAACTAAATAGCCCACACCTTTTTCTATTATTATTATTCAAATATTTGTCTAAAAAACATGAAATTGATGGTCGGTTCTCAAATTTTTGATCATAATCATTATCAGAATCAGAATCGTCCACAACAAATTTGACACAAGAACACTTCCAACTTACATCCGGTAATCAGTATTCAGTAATTATAAGTTTCTTCCTGGATTTCTGAAAACATGAAATAAAAACACAAGATATGGATATCTGGTACAATATAAAATTAACAATACGTACTATTTAAAGAGAAATTAACATTGCATCAGAAGACGTAATAAGTGAGTTTGCCATGAAGAAAACCCGAAGATTAGATTTTGTATTGTGAATGACATTTAGATATTCTACCTTGATGCAAATAGCATATATAGTTTGTATGATGTGTAGTAACATTTGGTAAAATGTATTACATTGCATTATTTACTTTAGAACCAAACCTGGATACGACCTTGCAAATAATAAATTTTATTTGTTTTATTTATTGCAAATAATTGTGGAGTTTGTAATATTTACATTTTAAAACTAAAATGGTTTCAAAATTTTTCTGAAAAATAAATTTATGAGTTGTACTGTTTAAAAAACAAAATCAATCGTTCTTTTTCCCTGACTAACAAATCGTTCTACCACATCTTCCAGGTTCACATCAATTTCTCTAGCCTAACCTAAGCCTAGTTACTGTTTAGTGCCATTAGTGGTTAGAAATAGACAGTTGAGGGATGGAGCAGAGGAGGGGGACCCGACCTGTGATCAGCAAATAACCTTGAAAGAATTATGAACAAGGTGGTTTGTAATGTTTTCTTTGTGTTTGGAAAATGATGAGAGTAGGGATTGCGAAAAACACGGCACGGCCTATTTGTACAACGTATATAACGGTATATATAAGACATAAGACAATTAATTTTGGGTTATGGGGGGCTCGAGCCCTCTGAGCCCCCCTGCGCACGCCACTGTACATGGTAATTATACCAAAATAAAGTGTTCACAAGCTACCAAAATGAAATGTAAAAATCAGTGTTGCATGGTCAACATTAAAATAGGTTGGACCCATGTTGTGGCTAGTTGTAAATGAATTCTAAACATTTACCTTTGT
>JAGFPH010002903.1:78268-93938 GCA_018207615.1 Philaenus spumarius | reverse complement strand
TTTTCAGTTCCGCCCAACGCTCCAGTACTTGAAGTAATCAGTGTTACATGGTCAACATTAAAATAGGTTGGACCCATGTTGTGGCTAGTTGTAAATTAATTCTAAACATTTACCTTTGTTTTCAGTTCCGCCCAACGCTCCAGTACTTGAAGTAATCAGTGTTACTTGGTCAACATTAACATAGGTTGGGCCCATGTTGTGGCTAGTTGTAAATTAATTCTAAACATTTACCTTTGTTTTCAGTTCCGCCCAACGCTCCAGTACTTGAAGTAATCAGTGTTACTTGGTCAAATATTACCTTAGGTTGGGCCCATGTTAACGGGACAGGAACATTGGGATATGTCCTTACCTACAGAAGACTACCTCAGGTATGAGCTGTTTAAAAATTTAATATTAAATGTATGCGCTTATTGAGGACTTCATGATACGTTTTGTGTATGAAAATTGTTTTGTGTGTGTCAATGAATTAGAGTATTGAAACAAGCCTACACATAGTTATCTAGGTGAACTTTAATGGTTTTATTTATATTTATTCAGCACAGTCACTATGAATGCATGAATCAAACATAGTGAACCAAAGACGATGCAGTTACCAATAGTTCAGAGTTCAGAGCATCTAACATTGTGTTATTATCTGTATTGTGTTTGGTACAGGGCAGTTGGAACGAAGTACGGCTGTCTGCGGACGACAGTATGTATTGCATCAGCGGTCTGGTTTGCGGCACAAGCGTACAAGTGTCTATTGCCGCTTTGAATCATGTGGGTCAAGGTGCTCCAGGTCCCATAATAAATGTCCGTACTATAGGAGGAAATCCCATAGCCCCGCCTCAACATATGGTAAGAAAATGTTTTGTTTTAATTTGACATTATGATGACTTTGTTGAGTTGTAAGCTTTTATTTAATTTGAAAATTCAAGGTTATTTCAAATCAGAGACGGCTCGTAGCTAAAATTTGTGCAGTTGTTGCACCAGAAAATGTTTTTCTTTGAAATTGTGTAAAAGAAACAAAGATTTATGAAAAAAAATTGTATCAGAAACTTGATAAAAAAAATAACAAAATCAAACATGTTTTACGTATTTTAATCTAAATTGTTGCTTAAATTACAAGCGAAAAAACATAGACCAAGACCGGGAGTTGAACCCGGGACCTTAACGTTTCCGTCGGGATGCTCTGCCAACTGAGCTACCCTGATCGCTCCAGATATTGGTCGATGTTATCTCACTTGTACGGTTGTACTGCAATTACTTATTCACGGAAACGTGAAGGTCCCGGGTTCAACTCCCGGTCTTGGTCTATGTTTTTTCACTTGTAATTTAATTAAATATCCCTTGCTGAGGAAGTGTGTAAGCGGAAAAAATAAAAAAAAAATAAATAAAATATTAAATTGTTACACTTCAATCTTGATTTATTTATTTAAAAATAAAATCCATTATTCTTGTTTTAATTTGCGCAATAAGTTCTAATCTTCGTGGACACTACCTAACTGAACTTTATATTTAAATTTAAACTAAGATAGATTTTCTCACTTTGACAAAAAAATATAGTGTCACGTTCTGCTTGTGCAATGTAAACCAGTTACTTCACCTGTCTGACAGTATCTAGTAAATAAAGTTGTTCCTTCTGAAACAACTACCGTCCACAAGCATGCCAGAGTCGGCACTGTGTGAGCGACAGTGCTTCGTCCCTCGCAGCCTTGCGTGCAGCTTCCTATATGCACATGCACACAACAGCCTAACACAGTGATGAGGAACTGTGAAGCGATTTGTGACTTAATTTACGTTTTTTTATCGAATTTGGCCATTTGGTTCTGTATCATAATAAATGACACGTTTGAGATTTCACGAATTCAGAGACGTTGTGTTTACATCTCAAGGAATTTTCATGTTTCAGAAGTCCTCTGCAAACAGAACGTTCCAGAACGTCATTACTCCTGAAAGGGTTAAATGATTAAGTTCAGCACCCTTGGACTTGGGATGTGTCCGGCCTGATGGTCGTGTCATCCCTTCTACTTTTTCCCCGAACCTGCCTTGGTGGTACAACCGATTCCACGAATACGAGGTTCACAAATTACATTTAATTTAGAAAGTTACATCTCTGTAAGGGAATGCGCTTCACTTTTTTTATAATTTTACCTACTCGCATACGATGCCAACAAAATTGTAGAAAAAAATTTGATTTTTTAGGGAAAATTAAAACATTTTGTGAGAAAGTTGTAGATAGTTAGTTGAATTAACTTTTTTATTTTAAACTATTTTCTGTACGACCCTTTGTTTGGTCAGGAGGAAATAACTGTGACCAATACATTGTGGTTGTTTGGTGTTGATTTTGGTGCGATCCTAGTTTTGCCGTATTCTCTCTACATAATACTACCTTGTTTTAATCATAATGTAATTAAAGTTTTAGGGTTTGAACCTCAAGTTAACCTCAAAATTAATGTTTAAAAATATGGGTAACTTTTTAACTTAATCGTTAGTTTTAAAACTGATTAACTTTTAACTCTTAATCATTAAAATAATAGTTGACGATTAAAACTAAGTCAATTAATTTGCCGGATGCCAGGAAATATTTGTCACCATGTCTTACCGTAATGATCGACACTGAAAATATTCAGGTTATAATCAATTTGTTCGAATATTTCAATTAATTCATTCAGTGTAGTGAGTGTACTCGCCTGCGACTGGTCGGTGGGTGGCGGCCAGGTGCATGGCTGACTCAACAGCGGCCACTGTTCCGTTGAGCGCACAAACTCCCTGAAATCTACAACTTGGCTGACTATGCAAGTCAAAAACTTTAAATTCGGAATTTTGTGCAGTACTGTACTGTACTTACCGTATTTATTTTCTTTACACTACACCGAAAACAGCTGTTTTCTATACCTGTTCATAGGCACGTAAGTTCTTATTTTCCGTGCACCAACTGATTTTATAAATAAGAATACACGTATCAGTTTTGTGTAAACATCTGATTGATTTTGTCAATAGAAATATAACAGAACAATCAAACAAGTTTTAATATTTTTTATATATAAATAGATGTTTTTGATTAAAAGTATGTTACTTTTCTATGTAGTATAATGAAAAATATCGTACGTAACTCGCCCGGTAAGTTCTTCCGTGCTTGCATGAAAATCCCGCACTTGGCTGTGCCTGGCGCGGGAACTATCATGCTCGCACGGAAAACCCTTATTAACCGGGCTTTTAACGTAATATACTATTACAGTACATATACGCGTTCGGATGATTGACGTATCGGATAATTGACACTCTACTGTAGCTAGCGCTAGCGTAAACATACAACAATACCGTGGTCACTCCCGTCAGTGTCATTCAATTAGCCCTTTGGTACCATGCCATTACAGTTGGATAGTTTTGGTTAGTTGGTTAGTTGTTTTGCCCTGGTATAGTAATTGTCAGACAAAAATTGAAATGCAGTTGCTCCTAAAATTTAATAAATATTTTAATTAGTAATTTTACTGTATTTGTGACTTTGACTGATTAATTCTTGCTTTCATTATATTTTGAATTTAAATGGTTGTTCTGTTATGTTACTCTAACTGTGATTTTATTATTATATATCAGACTGATTTGTAATATCAGACCTACGTTTGAAATAAAATAAGATTTTTGAGAATTTTTTAGTGTTATTTTGACTGGAAACCTTACGTCGTGCCGTATTTTAATTTTTAACCAGTTAATTTGGGTTTAACTTTAACTTTAATCAGTTAATTTTTTCAGACATTAACTTCAACTTTAATCAGTTATTTTTTTCTGGCATTAACTTTAACTTTAATCAGTTAAATATTTTGGTTAACTTTCCCAAGTCTACGTGTAGGTTATTCAGTGAAGTAACAGAGGTCTACATTTTTTTATTGCGGTTGTACTGCCGATGTCAGACACAACAAACAAATCATTAGGGCCTCTCCTCTCAGACACACTCCAGGATCGAGGCCGCTGTAGTCATTTCTTTGATTGGTTTCAGGGTATCACAAGTCTACCTCACTCGTTGACTGTACATCTAGAGAGGTGGCAAGATAGCGATTGTCCTATTTCACACTTTGAGATTGAGAAAAAGTTTGGAAAAGAACAAGAATGGATACTAGGTATGTTTCATGACCATATAGTTTAAAAAATGTATATCTTTCGACCAACAAAAATTGAATTCGAGTAAGATCAATCAACGGTCTTGCTTTTATAAATTATTTATACATTTTAATAATCAACTTTATAGTATAACACCAAAGTGTAAATCTCTTCAAAAAAATGTACGTTGTGACTAGCGTTTACAATCTGTTTTAGCTAATTATGGACCCCACAATATGTTACACAACAGTAAATTTAAATAAAATCACATTTAGTGCAAGGTTGTAGATTTGATTGTTAAAATTGCTTAAGATTAGCCAATTTTTTTTATTTAAATTTTTGTAGTAAATATATTGTTGTAAATTAAATGCTTTTAAAACATAAAAATTGTTTGTATAAAAATAAATTTTAAAAAAATTACAAAATATTTGTTTAGATCCCCTGGAGTTCAGTCTACTGTTTTGCTCAAGTGTGCAAAGTTTCAAAATTATAGCTAAGAAAGTTTCTGAGAAAATTGTACCTAAAGATGAACAAACATGGTTTTTGGATAAAACAGATTGAAAATTGTATTTAAAAAAACATAGTATCTCTTACACTTAGTAATGTCCTGTAGCATATGAAGGGTTATCTTTATCTTCATTCTCCTCAAATTCACCTTCCAGTTTTTTAACAATTACTAACAACACTTGCAATTATATAAATTATACTATTGCAAAATTATAATGTAAGTTATACGTCCACTCATACAGCTTGTAACAATGAGAGTAAAATTATTTGACATAGTCTTACTAAAATATTATTTTTTCAGTGGAAAAAAAAGAAAAACAAATCATATTATATATCATTTTAAACAGCAAGAAATCTGCTATCAATACATGGTAAAATTGATTTTTTTTAGTTTTTTGAGGTCTGCTCCCGTTAACTCTTTCCACTCGAGTGTTGGGGCAGAACCGCACCCTACTAATCCGCATGAACTCCTATGTCGTGCCAGCCCCGAACTCGCTATGACAACATTCTTTGATTGCATTACGTAGTTACTTTGATGAATGCTAATGTTGAAGTTTGAGATGTGCTGCTATATTTTTTTATTTAGAACCATTTGAGTTCAGTTTCTGTGGTAAATAAATCTTAGAAAATGTAATGTTTGCCGTCTTTGGCCGCTCTGTAAACAGCTGTCTGCTCTCGCCATTGTTTGGTTCCTACTTACTACGCAGTGTTTTAATGAGCTTACGCGTTGTTTAGTTTTGTTGTACTAGGTTATCGTGTGTAATTTTACAGTTTATTTTTTAATATTGTTCTTTTTACAATAATGATTGTTGTAAAATAATATGAACGAAGACATCGGCAGTTTGTTACAAAATGATGGGAGTGGCGACGGAATTTTTGTTTGGAACCTGAGTGATACCAATATTACCAATAAGTTTTGAAAAAAGCTTTACTTACTAGTTTTGACCTAAATAATGCTGTTGCTAAGCAATCAAATAAATAGTTGGGGCAATTTTGTACAAGTTGGTGTCAAAACAAATTTTTTTCATAAAAACTAATTTTTTACAATTTTTTTCAATTATAATTTCTTTATAATGTATTATTGTGTCTAAAACATTTGTAAACCACTTAATTTTGTTTGTAAGGATATAGACAACAAAAAACAAGCAACAAATATAGGTCTTCCCATTGAAAATTGGTCCAAAATTCTTGTTTTTCCGGTTTTTTAGACGTATTTCTATTTCTTTCAATAAATAAAAATAAAAATATATACTTAAAAATAAAAATATATGTTTTATTTCATACCAATCTATACTTTAGTCATAGACTAAAAAAAATCAGCCTTTTAGAACTGACAGAAATACTTTTTTTGGAGTAAACAAATTAAAGTGCAATATTCGCTCAAAATTAAATGGAACTGATAGCAACATTAGACCCCCAGTAATTGGAGTGGAAAGGGTTAAAAATTATGTTCTACTAGAAGTCATTGCCACTATGAATCTAGTTTAATTGTACTACTTATATTTCTACTTTAAATACATGGTGTTTCAAAATGAATATTAGAGTTTTTATTTCATTTAACTAATCGATAACGTTAGAAAACACCGATATGCGTAACGCTTGTACTTCCGTGGGAACTGAAAGTTTACTAGAAATTGAACTATTTTTATAATAACAAGTGGGGGAGTCGGTCAAGTATGAGGTGTATGTCTGAGCTGACATGAAATATAAGTGGCGTCGGCGAGACCCAATGTTGACTCATTACCTACCTGCGAGTGGTGGTGTGTCGCCAAGCCCGGCAAGTGAACACGTCAACACAAGCCAACCACTTTGATCGCTTATCACTTTCAAAAGACTAGTTGACATTTTAAACGACACTTTAATCGATCTTTTAAAAGCTTTAAAATAGTCAAAACGGCTGTTTTTAATTTTGCAAACACAGCTCGAAATACTACCTCAAACTACTGCGGCTCGAATTATCGAGGTTCTACTGTGCATGTGTACTTTTCTTATAAAATTATACACATTAAGTGCACCCTAAAACTTATCAAAGATACATAAAGTAGGTGTTTTAGAAGTAAAATTTCAAAACAACGTTCCGGTACTGGAAAAATTACGAGTAAATCCCTGGGTGTGCCACCTCACTTGTATAACCGAGTACATGATTGGTCTAACGACGTTGTAGCCGACCGCTGGATTGGCTGCACGTCCGGATGACAGAGCTTTTTTCACATGGTCTTCACGTTCACTCGATGTGACACCATGCAATCTTTACCTCGAGGCGTTCATAAAGAATCATGTATATGCCTCCGCTATCAGCTGACCTATCCGATTTAAGAAACACGATTGAAGCAGTTGTTGCAACAATTACTCCAGCCTCGCTGAACAAGGTTTGGGACGAACTTGGCTATCGACTCTAAGTGTGCCGTGTGACGAATGGCGCTCACATTGAACTTGTAGGAAAAATTATTGTTTGAGTTACTATTTCGTTTGATATATTATTTATAATTGTGTACATGTAATAAACACTACAAAACCTTAAAACCCCGATATTCATTTTGAAACACCCGGTACTTGAATAGATGTTCGACGCCTGATATTTATTTTATTTTAAATTCCATGTAACAGTCAGTGAATCGGTCCCCACTGGTTCGAGCTACAGCATGTACGGATTACAGCCAGCAACTTTCTATCACATAAGAGTTACAGCTCACAATAGTGCAGGGTTCGAGCATTTTTACTTCTACGTATCTACACTTACACTGGAAGGAGGTGAGTTAATGTTGCATGTGCTGTATAATTTGTTCTTTCAATTCTTTTGATTTAAAATTCATCAAATGGTAAATTTCTCTGAACATTTAATTCAAAATTTGTTTAAACCATTATTTTTATAAGATTTACCCCTTCAATCAGGGGCATACTAGTTTAAATTTTTGAGGTGGGCTCAAACCCAGAACCCAACATTGGGAAATGTATGACAGTCAAGCCACAAACCTTCAATATTCAATATTGACAGTCAATATTTTAATACCTGTTTTATTAGTTTTATATTTTCAATTTCCGATATATTAATTCTCTAACATTACTTATAAATAACATAAACAATATGAAGTCTCCGACAGGGTCACTGTATTGGTAATGTCTAAATTTTAAATTATAAAGCAATTTTTATATTCAATCCATGTAAAAAGCATAATGGAAACACAGAAATATATACAAATAAGAAACATATATAATAATGCATTAACCTTTTCAAAATTGGGTCATATGAGCCAATGAGTAACCACCACATAGCACGTGATAGTTGTTGCTGAGCAACATTAGGTAAAAATAGCCATAGAAGTTCGGTTAACCCTCGAATTGAGAAGTCTTGTGTTAACTCAACTTGTATTGAATATTTCACCAACTAAAAATCATCCAATCACAATAAAACAAAAACCGTTGGAAAGAAAATGATTTAAACTTTAGTTTTTGTATTTACAAATTTGTTTTAAAACGTATTTACATATGTAATCATCCTTTTAAAATTGTAGTTTTCTGAAAAGCTAATGCCACTTGAATAAAACACAAAGAAATCACTCAACTTTGTCACTTGTCTAAAGCTCAATACCGCTCGACAGAAATATTTTGACAAATATAAAGATACAATTTTATTTGTCAAGATTTTAACTTTCTAAAACTGCCTTCCAATCAGACGTCACTCTTATAGTTTCAAAAATATAAAGGTTTCTGTAAACCCTTACAATTGGACAGTTTTCAACCAATGAAACAGCACATTTAGCATTCGATATATCTCTTACAATTCGATATATTTGTATAGAGACGTTTATATCGATTTGTAGAGAAAAGTTTAATCTTTCGCATTGTGTAAAGTAAACTAGATTTCCTGGTAAGATGTTATTCGTACAGCATTGGGAAAAACAGACTTTCGTTGAATTCAAAACTCCCCTTGAGAACACTGTGTAAGGCTTGTTCCCGCACGACTTCTAACGGTCCTTTTGTATACGCTTGATCCGCGAGTACTTTTGACAGTTTATTCTAATTTTGTGTAACAAGTAATATAATGTGAACTAAGTTTACAAAATGAGAATTTACAAGAATACAGATAAATTCTGTGATTTATTATCTACACTTTCTTATAATAATATTTCATTTTTGGGCAAAGCATATATTCCTAAATTACTATTCAAACTACTCCTAGTTTTGTTAGGAGTCTTGTAGTAGAAACATAAAAACTGGCGTTTTCAAAAGAAGACATTTGAAATTGATAAATATTTGTATACAGCTCTATTTAGAACTAAATTACAAAACTTTTGTACATTTCTTTTAAAAATTACAAAAAATGTTTACTACTTTTTATGTAGGCCTAAAGTTAAACTTTTTCCTTTCGTTACTGAACATTTTTTGTTTATTGAGCAAATAAATTTGTAAATTTTACATCAATCAATTTTTTACTGGCATATATGATTTTTTTTAACCTTTCTTTACCAAAAAGCTGTGGAACACTTTCGGTTTATAATTACTATATTTGGCGAATTTTTGAAAATTTGCTTGCACACTCATCAAAATGGCTTGGCATTGCAAAAATTTAGCATGGACAGTTATAGGGAAGTGATTATCTGCAAAGTTCTACACAAATAGTTCTCTGGTTATAAAGGTATAATGAAGGCTGTGCACCAGTCGCCACAGGTTATCGCTATTAGATTCTAAAATTTACCAATGTTTCATGTAAGCGTCAAATATATACGGTACAGATAACTTGAATTTTGTTTTTTCAGAAATAAATAACCTTGCCAGAGAAACAGAACCTTTCTATGCTGATATGCGAGTAGTGCTACCTATATCAGCATCTGTAGTAGCATTGGTCTTCACCATGACTACAGTAACCATTTGTTTAAAAACTAGTAAGTTTATTAATTTATTCCTTGTTAATAGATTTAGACTTAGTAAAATTGTACATATTTTCATATTTAGAACCAACAATTTTTTATTCCGCATGCTATGAGGTTATTAATCTATCTCAAAAGGTTAGGGCCAGTCTGAGAACATATTTCCTCACAACTGACATAACATTTGGCACCCCCTGCCCGCCACAAACAAGAGTTGTTGTTCTTTGATAAATCATTTAAAATGGATTGTTTCTTATTTTAAAGTAAATAAATTATAATTAATAATCTGAGTGCGGATTAGAAAGAGTACAAAGAAGAAATTCAAATTTTGCAGTGAATAGCCTGTCTTAGGATCACGAGGGTTATAAGAATTACGCCCAAAGCGATCCTAGTCCAGGAGGAGGCTAAAACAGCTACAATGAGATTGAACTAAGCATGGAGTCAGCCAACACATTTTGTAAGTAATGGGCATGATGAGTGCCTAAACAAAACACAGAAGCTGGATCCAGTATTTCGAGCCAGTACGAACTAGAGCGTGCGACTCAGTGAATCTATCGAAAGCCGCTGTTCGGTCGAGTCGTACTCTTCGCTATCAGTATCGTCAGTATCTCTACTGGTCGAGCCGGAGAGCAAGTACGTCAATGTTTACAGCAGTCTTACCCTTTTCTCCCAGTAAACAATCGGTAAAACTTTTAGAAGAAAAATGGTGAGTTTTAAGCCCTTCTGAGAACATTTATATTCTTTTAAAAACTGTTAATTATAAAGTATATTTTGTGTGTTATGATGAGTAACTAGAATTCACGTAATATTTAAGTATTTTTTTATATGTTTGATTTAACTGCTGTGTGGAGTGTTGTATGTGGTAGAGACACCTCGTCCATTAGAAATGTGTTTGAAGCATAAGAAATGCATATCTACGGCTGAAATAAACCGTTCGTAGATCGCTGAACACGTCATAGCCAACTAACAGTCAACCTAATCTTTGAGACAAGGGCGCTATTCTACTTTACTAATAGATACGAATTGGAAAAAAAGAGTACATAAAGGAAGTGATAATGTCATTAAGAAAAAACTGCATTTCCCATCTTAGTTCCACTACGAGCAGTGTTAATTAAAAATGACGTACACAGACTTTTTTACATGCCTATTATAGGAGTAAATAACTTGAATGTGGTGGAGGTTGAACCTGTGAATAACCTTCAAACAAGTCCTCAGTTGACCAGGGTTAGGTGTTCCAAGAGGTTTAAAACGTCTAACACCTAAGCACATATTTTATACCTGAAGACTCAAAGAATTAGTTTTCTTCGCGACACATGAAATATATATTAATATGATTATTACTGTTTTTTTTTAGAAGCATGGACATGTACATCTCTAGAAAACAGAAGTAGTAAGCCTAGACCGATGGCAAAACCAGAACAGTATGCAGTCTTGCGGAAGGAAGGGGAATTTCCAAATGAAAAAGACAATAATTGCGTAGGTGCTTGTTCGGAAACTATTCCAGGTATGTTGTTATATCTTTCAGTTATTTTAACATTTTTGTTTCTTTTAATTAGTAAAACTTTTATTGATACATACAAAATTACAATTTTGTTCTGTTTCTTAAGGCTGCCGTACACCGTCCCATAAGGCTATACAGGGTCTTAACCCTCAAAGTGGCAGACTGCAGTCTCTCAGGCGCAAATGCAACCCGCTCAAACCTTTGCGAGAATTTGCATAATCGATAATTTAATCCACTTAAAATCACCCAATCGTAATAAAACGGGCACTATTGGAAAGGAAATTAATTAAACTTTAATATTTGTATTTACAACTTCGTAAAACGTATATTTACATATGTAATCATAGTTTTAAAATATACATATCGGACTACAGTTATTTCCGCACATGAATCTGCATACAATTGTACTGTTAGGGTAGGTGGGGGTAAAAGTACGCACGGTGTAAGAGTACGCAGTGCCTATTTTAGCAGTTACTTGAGTGTAATGTCATTTTCTCCCGCCTCCGCGCATTCGTTTCTCAGCCCTCAGTTGAGTTATAGAAATTGGACCTGGTTGGATGTATTTCACGAGAGAAAATGCCGAAAGTCACTTTTTCGTGGTTTTGATGTAATATTTTCGTAAGTTTAGTAGAGTGTTGCTCAAATCCTAACAGAGTTAAAATATTTTCCGAATTTGCAATCAAAAGTGATGCCTTTAAGCTTCTAATTCCACCCCATGATTTTCCGTTTCTTGTTGTTTGTGAACCACACGAACCTCAAATTACCTATATGGCGGAATGGGGTAAGAGTTCGCACTGAAAATGGGGCAAGAGTGCGCAGTGCATACAAGTTCCATATGTGTGCTTACTCTTACCCCACAATTTGGGATTACACCTAAAGATGCAAAAATCAATTATATTACACTAACACACTTGCCAGTTCTCCGTATTTAGAGTGAAGACTCCATATTTTGAACGTAATCTCTTATGTTCCATATTACCAATCATATTCTCCTTATATTAACCCTATTCAGCATTAAACAATAAATATCAGTAGAGAAAATGTAAAACATTCTTAGTTTGATGCATGTAGCCTGGACTTTTTCCCCAGGAAAATGATTGTCTAGGCAATTGTTTTGTTTGTTAAGTAAACGCTTCTTGTTTTATTTTTATTCATATGTAGGCTTAGTTATTTGTACACAAGAAGGTAAATAGGCTCAAGACACTATGGATTCTTTTGATATTGTGTCTATTTGTAGAATCAGAAGTCTACTGTAGCGAATTTTATAGATTGTAATTAATTAAATGTATAATATTCAATTTGTTTTAGGCCAGGTAACTAATTTTGGACATTTTCGGGTTTTACGTTTTTCATAGGAGTCCCGACAAAATGCCTTTGTTTTACTTATTAATCATTCCTGCAAATAGCGACATTTAATTTCCACTTACCGAATTTTACAACTGACATCTAAATTACATTTTCACATAGCCTTGTATTTTGAATTAAGTTTTAATGCCGGTATTTCATAAAAACAAGAACAAATTATTGTCTTGGGAATGGGTTTTTTTCGTGGACGTATGCTGTTGTAAATTAAATTGCGTTTTATAAAATTAGCGCAAATCATATTCGGACGTCCTATTCTTTTGCGGACATTCATCATTGTATTTTAAATAATATTTCAACACTGGTAGTTCATAAAATTGGCACAAATAGTATTCGGGCTTCGATTTCTTTCAGTTAACAAAATTAGGACAAAAAATCCCTTTGTACTAACATGACTTCCTTCTTTACAGGAATCATAACAGAATTTATTTTTTCATTCATCCTATTTTCATTTAATGGGGCAAGAATAAACATTGGATACTCTTGCCCCAGACCTGCGTACTCTTACCCCACAGCGTGGTGTAAGAGTACGCAAAAAAAGGGTTTGGAAAAATCGCCATATCTCGACTAATAATGAAAGAAAATTCTTGAAATTTGGATTAGATGTGCCCAAGATGTTTAACTAAAAGCTAAAAATTCAACCATCCAAATATTGATGCATGGTTCACTGATATATCCAAAAAACCCAAAACTGCGTACTCTTACCCCCACCTACCCTATTTCCCACTTCTTCAATGGGCAACACCATCTACAGAAGTATTTCTATCGAGATTATAAAGCTACCATTGGATTCGTCAAGATTTTATCTTTCTAATGATGTCTTCCAAACAGATGTCACTATTTTACAGGATTAATTCAAAAGATGTCTGTAAACCCTTGCGATTGGACAGTTTTTCAACCAATGAAACAGCCCACTTGTCAACAGAGATGACGCCTACAATTCCATATGTTTTTACAGATTTCTTGATACCATTTTGTAGAGAATCGTTCGATCTTTTTAAAGGTGGGAAGTTAACTAGAAATAACAAGTTTTTTTGCTAGTCTAGACAGCAGTGGAAGTATATAATTAGGACAGTGTGGCGAGACCGGCCGGCATTTGTCGCTCCCAAAGTATTCAAATGACACTCTCTGCAAGTAGTATATCGACCGGCGACGTTTCATTAGATTGATGTCATTTTGTTATTCAAATAAAGATAATTCAAACACTTTTGTGAACTAAGGAAAGACAAGTATACCGTTCTTTTCTTTGATTTATCCTCTACACTTTGTTATAATAATATTTATTTTTTAGGCAAAGCATATATTAGTAAATTAAGTTTCAATGTAGGCCCAGTTTTGTTAGCATAGTGTATTTGGAACATAAAAACTGTGTTTTTCAAAATAAGAAATTTGAAATTGATAAATGTTTTTATACAGTTCTATTTAGAACTAAATTACAAAACTTTTTTCGTTTATGAAAAAAATGTTTACTACTATGTCGGCCTAAAGTTGAACTTTTTCCTTTCGTTACTGAACATTTTTTGTTTCTTGAACTAATAATTTTTACAATTTCGAAAGAAACTAATTTTTAGTGGCATATTTGAATTCTTTGAAGTTTCTTCTACAAAAAAGCTATTGAACACTTTTGGATTGGGGTTCATTTACTATTTTTGGCGAATTTTTAAAAATATGCTTGCAAAACGCTAGAAACAGGCTTTTCAATTTTAGCTTTAATGATGCCAGTTCTAGGGTTAAGGCTATACACAGTGTCCCATAAGTAAAGAGCCAAACATCGGAGAATGGTTCTATGGGTCAAAATAAAAATAAAATCAGGAATAAAATTTTTTTTTAAACTCTTCGTTTTCCAGATATCCATCATTTTGTATGTTTAACAAGATAATTCATATCTAGAGAACGGTTTAACTGATTGAGTTCAAAATTGGCATTAAGTTTAACCTAACAATAGTCTATCTCAAGAAAAATAATCGATTCTATCCAATCATGCGTTTAAAAATGGGGGCTGTTTGAAAATTTGAAACATAAAATACTAAAAAAACTTATGTTTTAACGAAAAATGTTGACACCTTTTTTATAGCCCTTTTGATTCCCTATGGGATGGTGTGACTTTAAAAACAATCGATGAAGGATAATAGCTAAGTTATGTGTAATAATATTGGTTTGTTCAACCCGGTATCCTATACCAACACAGTAAATACTACAATATTGTATGTACATTTGATGTCATTATTTTTAAGTTGGCTATTATCCTTCATCGATTGTTTTCACAGTTACACCATCCCATAGGGAATCAAAAGTGCTACAAAAAAGGAGCCATGAAATTTTTTGTTAAAATATGGTTATTAAGTATTTTAGGTTTGAAATTTTCAAACAGCCGCCATTTTGAAATGCATGATTGGATAGAATTGATTATTTTTCTTTAGATGGATCATTGTTAAATTAAACTCAATGCCAAGTTTGAACTCGATCAGTCAAACCGTTCTCTAGATATGAATTATTTTGTTAAAAATACAAAATGGTGGATTTCTGGAAAACAAAGAGTTTTTTGAAAAAATGTTATTCTTTGTTTTCTCTTTATTTTGACCTATAGAACCATTCCCAAAAGTTTGGCTCTTTACTTATGGGACACTCTGTATAGTGCTATAATTTGTGTGTGATATCACACTAGTGATGCGAGCCAAAAGCTATAAAATATAATTTAGTTGCTATAAGAAAAATGGCTGTAACAATAAAGTGGACCATTGCATATTGAGTTTTTTTAAGTAAAACATTTTTTACAGATATGATAATTAGCAGGTTAAAAATGTTTCTCGAATACTTTATTACATATTAGCAGCAATTAAAGTAATCAATGTATTTAGAGTTCTTTTAGCCTAGATATAACATCCCTGGGAGTGAAGAACATTGGTGTTTCTGTAGCTGAAAAATTGAATTTTTTATTTTTTTTTTACTTATTGCTTCTAAACAAAATTAAATACAGTTGTATTTTCTTCCTTTCTATTTCTACATAACTCTAAATATGACAATAATATTAGCTAACTTAAAATAACAAGAATTTTAAAACAACTACAACAGAATATTACAAAGTAAAATACATATATAAAATAACCAATTCCTTAAAAAAAGAAAATACTTAGCCTAGATAAAACGCAATATAGGGCCCCTAAGGCTATTCCCCTGCAAAATTATAACCTGTTTGTGTTTTGCCTTGAAACAAACAAACATCTTTCCTGTATTTGTTCTTGAACAAATGAAGAGTGTGATAAGACTTTGCATTAATGAATACCAATATGTTTTTATTTTCATAGTTGTGTGATCAGTTTGTTAAAAATTCTTCTTCCAGAATATGAAGATG
>JAGFPH010002903.1:67919-78258 GCA_018207615.1 Philaenus spumarius | reverse complement strand
TGCAATTAATACACCCCAATATGTTTTTATTTTCATATTTGTGTGATCAGTTTGTTCAAAATTCTTCTTCCAGAATATGAAGATGAGATTTATCCCTATGCAACTTTCCAAATAACAAATCCTTGCAGAACTAAAGAGCAGCTTGTGTCTAGTGAAAGGGCTTTCAAGACCTTTATATACCAGGGGTCTGGATTTGAAGGGGTGGAAGAAAGCTATGCTGCAACACAGGTAAGTCAACAATCTTTAAGTATTTTATTTTGCTTCTTCCTAGCATATATAGAGAACGGAAATTCAATGATTATCTTCGTAGTGGATGATCTTAAAAACAAAAACAACCAAACAATAAATTCATGTGACTATATCATTGAATATATGAAAGTTTATTGTTGTTAATCACCAACATTCACAAATAACAAGCAAGTTAATTCCAATCCAAAAATGTTGGGCAAGACCAAATAAATGCATTGTCTTCTTTTAAACGATGTTCTGGGAAATTTAGTTCCAATCCTTGTTATTGTGGCAACACTGACTGTCACTGACACGCCATGTACTGTGCCAGGCTATAACCAGTGTTGCCAGATTTGGTTTTTCACCCAAAATGGGGAAATTTTTTAAACTGCGGCAAATATTGGGGAAAAGAAAATAGTGGGGAATTTTTTCCAATAATGTGACGTACATGTTGACTTTCTTGTAAAATAAGTTTCAGTACAATTTTCTGCCAATCCTAACGTAACACTTTCACTTAAGTTTGTCGATGCGTTTCGGAGTTCCTCCATTATCGAGACCCATTCAGTACTCATAGGTCTCGATAATGGAGGAACTCCGAAACGTGTCGACAAACTTAAGTGAAAGTGTTACGTTAGTATTGGCAGAAAATTGTACTAAAACTTACTTCATGGATTCTAGCAGATATAATTTGTATAATAACTTCTTGTAAAATATTAAACACTCTTAAAGTACTAAATAAAACACGTGCAGTGTTAAAAACCCAACTTAGAGAATTCCATTTTTCAAAAAGGTCCGAGTAAAAGTCGGAAATTTTAGATTGCCTCCCCCCCCAATAGTTTGTTGTAGCAATGGCCCTGATTCCAATGCCCTATGTTTTGGGCTGTCATAGATTCTAATTTGGCTATAAACATTTGCTTTTCCGTATGTTTTAATGTTCCAAAAAAGAAAGCATATAAAGTTTTTTTAGGTGAATAGATAACTACTACATCATTTACCAATTAACATAAAACTAAACGATTAATGCCCGCTTAAACCTGAGATCGTGAAACTGGGTAGTATTATGTTTCTTGGTAAAGCTTATGTTAATATAAATAAGAGCATTAACTAATAGAAGACAACATAATTACTTTTATTGTACTTAATCAAAAGAATTTGAACTCCACTGTCAGTAAATACAAACTATATCTCCTGCACTCATGGATACACATATACAGTAAGACCTCAATAATCCGGCACGCTCGGGGATCCGGTAATGCCGGATTATAGAATATGCCGGATTTTCGAGGTATTCCTTTATAATGGTTTGGACAGGGAATAGACTATAAATAAACACAAATGTACTATATATACATATATATTATTATTATTGGGTTGTTAAAAAGTTGTTACAACACACAAGTATATAGGGGTCCAGCTTCGACTGTCCGAAACTTTACGGGGCTATTTGTCAGCTAAAAACAAGGAAATAATACAATATAACGTGTGTCCTATCTCACTCTGTTTTCTGTCTGTCCGTCTGTATGTGATTTTGACAAATACCTTAATATCTCAGAAACGGTTTAAGATATAATCATGAAACTTTGTATGAATATTCATCTAAATAGGGTACATTTAAATTTGAAAATTTATTATCCTGCAACAATATGTTTAAAAATGGCGGAAGTTGAAAATGTTCAATGTTAAATATCTAGAAAACCGTACATTTTACAAAATAATTTAAAGACACAAAATTTTTAGACTATTTTAAGACAAATCCAACGATATATATAGTTTTTAATAATTTAGTTATAAATAGCGGAGATAACTCAAATTTAGTAGTCGAATGTAGAGAGCTATTTGGGTGCTGATATTAATGAAATAATAATAGAAATCCCTAAATTTGACCAACAAATTAGAGTTAGCTCCTTTATTTATGACTCAATTATTAAAAGCCATATATTGTTGCATTTGTCTTAAAATATTGTAAAAATTTGGATTCTTTAAATTTGTGTAAAATGTACATTTTTCTAGATGTTTAACATTGAAAATTTTCAACTGCCGCCATTTTGAAACATGTTATTGCGGAAAAACCAATTTTTAAATTAAAATGTATCCTATTCAGATGAATATTCATACCCAGTTTATGATTATACATCTTAAACCGTTTCTGAGATATTAACCTTTTGCGCTCCATAGGCGAACTCAATCCGACATCGCTAATTTGCCGTTGCGCTCCACTGTCGGACTCATTCCGACACACGTTTTAATATGATTCCTATGTTCTAAACAAGTGTAGAATCTGTGGTTTTCGGTCTAATGAGACTTCAATGTTGTTAAAACAGTTTAGAAACCAGTGATAGATTATATTGGCTGTTGAATATATTTTATATCTCTCTGAAGTTGAGCAGCTGTTTGCCAGTCATGATCAAGAAATACAAATAGCATCGTCTTTTATCTTGAGTCTTGTAACTTTTGTTTACGCTTTTTCAAGTGGTATTTATTTTTACTGTACGTTATTATTTTGCAGTTTTGTGTAAATTGTGTTAATGTAAAGATCTTGTTTTTGTTTTATTTTGTGTTGAGAAATGGCAACTGTTTAAACTATACGTTATCGTGGTTATGTACCATTATTTCGCAAAAATGTTATTGTTAAAATAAATTTTTGAATAAATATAAATACAATTGACATACTTAAACAGTCATATTTACTGTAAAAACTATTTTTAAAGCTCTAATCATTTTTATTACTACTTTTAAATTCATTAAAAAAACATATTTTTTTATTTTTTTTTACCTAATATATTCAAAATAGTCCTACTCAATAAAAAAATGTTGTTATACTTCAAGAATATTTTTTAAATTATTTATTATGGTCACATTTAGTGTAATAAAGTATTTTAAAAGCTCTAAACTCTATTATTCTTATTTTTAATTTCATTACAAAACAAAATAATCGTTAGATTTTTTTGACCGATTATATTAAAAATAGGCCTACTCAATTAAAAAATTTGTATTTAATCTTTCAACAAGTTTTTCCTTATTCTCTGTTTTATTCCGAACAAAATGATATATAATAACTTATGTTTACTATTTATAGGAATTTTTTAGCTAATTTACAAAAATAAATCTGCAAACAGTAATATTTTAATTGGATCTGGTGGAGCAACCAAGTGTCAAATAAATAGAGTGCAAAAGGTTAAGGTGTTTGTAGAATTCACATACAGATGGACAGACAGAAAACAGAGTGAGATAGGACACATGTTATATTGTATTATTTACTTGTTTTTGGTTGACAAATAACCCCGTAAAGTTTCGGACAGTCGAAGCTGGACACCCTGTATATAGAGTGGACACGTAAATTACACGTTGAAACTACGTAACAATAACTGTGTAGAGAGATTGCCGCTAACTGATGGGCCTCAGGTAGGGACGGCTCCATTCCCCTTTGTTGTTGGCTTCCGTTAGTCAGTACTTGGTGGGGGTTTACTATTTCTACTCCAGCCTGTCACAAATTCTTCGAACCCCTTTCACTTCCAAACCGTGCAAAACGGTTTTAAATCGAACAACTATTTACGAGAAATTTAGTGTATCTTTTCCTAAAGACTTCAATTTATTCAAATAATCTTCATTAAGTGGAATGCGTTCAACAAAATACTGTCAGCAACAAAAGTGTTAAACGGTCCCTTTAACCGGTCCTTTAACGTTTTTAAAGGACGACGAGAGTACATTGTTTTGAATAGGTTCGATTTTTAGAAGAAATGTTGATTGAAATGTTTGTTTTGGACAATTTTTTGGGCAGTAGATTTTTACACACTGTTTTTGACGGATGCGGAGCCGACAGAATGTTTAGACCGGGCCTAAATCACTCAATAATTACAAAATCTGCCATTAATAATAAGTCCCAATTTTCAAGATGATGTATGCCGAACTATCGGGTCTGCCGGACTATCGAGTGCCAGATTATCGAGGTCTTACTGTACATAGATACTTATAATTATATACATTACAAAAGATAAACATAACAGGGAGTAGTCTGGAAACGATGCTAGTAGACCACTGTTATCTAACATTTTTATTTACAGGTCGATGAAGACGTCGATGAACAGGACCAGACCCAGACCCAAGGAAGGAACTGGGTACCAAAGGATTATGATTTTCTGGCTTCCGACTCGGATAATAATGTCTTCCTGTCGAACTACATGAACTCATCAAAAAACATCCGCCACAGTTAGTATATTATATTGATCATCACTAAAATACCTAAAACAAACAGTATATTTACACATTATGGATTCAGCAAATGTAGTAGATGTGTGTTAAATTCAAAACTTATTTACTTTCTGTACTGGAAAAATTATTGTTGTGTTTGAAGTGTGTTTGTGTTATTTCAAGATAGTTAACACCATACTTACAACACAGTATTAAGTATTTACTGTCTTACATACTTACTGTCTTCTTTCAGTAACATTGAAAGCTAACATCATTATTTTAGACAACTGATTCGGGCTGGCTATCATTTTATAATTTGGACGACATTAAGGATAAAATATTAACCCTCCAAGTGCTGAGGAGATCTTTCTTTAGTGCTAAGCATTTTAGGGCATCGTGCAAACATATTTTGAAAAATTCATAATAAATACAAATTTAGATTTATAATTGACTTATTACACATCAATGTGTTCAGAAAAGACCAGAGAATAATATAGTAATAGTTTTATTTACTTACCATTATCCAGTAGAAGTATAATGGATGATAAATCTCAGTGAAAAAGAATTTCACTAAAATTTTTAACTTTTTAGGCTGCTCACTTCAATAAATTTACTGAACTAAAATTTCAAGATATACAAAATATTAAGAATTTTATTATGAAAAAAAATATATACAACAATAGGCACTTTGAATAGTAAAAAAACACAAGTCAAAATATCGAAGCATGTCACATAACGTTTTTTTTTTTCAATAACTTGTTTATATTGTTTAGAAATATTCATATTATTTTTAACCCTAGAACCGGCGGCTTTAACGAAAATGGATTTTTTGGCATGTGCAAGCATTTATTTAAAAAATTGCCAAAAATAGTAAATGAACCCCGATCCAAAAGTGTTCCATAGTTTTTTTGTAGATAATGGTTCAAATAATTTATATAGGAATATGCAAGTAAAAAAAATATAGATGTAAAATTTACAAAGTTATTAGCTCAAGAAACAAAAAATGTTCAGTTACGAAAAATAATCAGTTACTTTTCAGTTTAGGTCTACATAAAAAGTAGTAAACATTTTTTGTAATTTTTCCATAAATGTAAAAAAGAATCGTAATTTAGTTCTAAATAGAACTGTATAAAAACATTTATCAATTTCAAATTTCTTATTTTGAAAAGACCAGTTTTTATGTTCCAACTACAAGGGTGCTAACAAAACTAGACCTGTTTTGAAACACAATTTATTAATATTTACTTTGCCCAAAAATGAAATATTATTATAACAAAGTGTAGAGAATAAATCAAAGAATTGAACTGTATACTTGTAAATTGTTATTTCATAAAAGTATTTGAGTTAGCTTTACTTGAATCACAAAATGAGATGAAACAAATGAAATCTCGTGCGGACAAAGGAAATTCAAAAAATGACCGTTAAAACAGCCGTGTTTTGCGGCCTCAAGCAGTAGGCCTAGTATGAATTCTGCGCAGGTCTGTACTTGCAACTGCTGTTTGAATAACATCTAAAAAGTCAAATATAGTTTGCTTTACAACAAATGAAAGATTTAACTTTGGTCTATAAATAGATATCAAAAAGGCTATTGAAATAATTCGAATTATAAAAGACATCTCGAACGCAAAATGTGCTGTTTTATTGGTTGAAATCTGCTCAATTGCAAAGGTTTACAGACAATGGCATATCTTTGGAACTATGCAAGTGACTTTTGATTTGATGGCAGTTTTAGAAAGCTAAAATCTCAAAAAATCCAAAGGTACATCTCTACATTATTGTCAAAATATCCCGGTCGAGCGCAATTCAGCTTTAGAGAAGTGACAAAATAGAGCATAATTGCTTTGTATTTCACGCGCGGCATAACGTTTACAGAAAACTACAATTTTAAAACGATGATAACATATGTAAATATACGTTTTAGAAAGAAATGTTAAATACAAAAATTTAAGTTTGAAACATTAACTTTCCAATGGTGTTTGTCGTTTTGAGATTGGAAGATTTTTAGTGAGTCAAATATTCAATACAATCCCGCGTTACAAATGTGTTGTCTTGATCGCACGTTTTGTGCGATCTGCCGGTTCCAGGGTTAAAAACTAAAAAATTCTATATACAGGTCACCAGTCTGATTGAGATATCCTGAAAATACAAGAAAAATATATTGGTTATATTTTTGTCTTTTTTTCATATTTATAAAAAAATATGTTACAAATAAATTATTGTTTTACCTAGTCAGAATTGGTTTCATCGGCTTCTCCACTGGGTGTTTTTCTTTTTTTCCCCTTTGGTTGGCCTCCAAAAATGTTGTAATTGGCTGTAACAGTTAGTATGAATTCCAGAATTGCATCCTGAGCACCAAAAGTGGGTTCTTTTAGGTTGTCCAGGAACAGAACAAACAACGCATACCCTTATATTAGAGCCAGGAAGTTTAGTAAGGGTATGATTCATGTCACCAGCTGTTCCTGGAGTTGGTTTAGGTAGGCCTATCAGTCTGTCTCCATCTTGATCACCATAAGCAAGAGTTTCCAGAACATTTACAGTAAAACTATGTCTGCTTTCTGGTTTGTCTGTATTATTTTTATATAATATATATGGAGGCGTTAAGTAGTGCCATATCCAGAAATTTCTCAAAAATCTTTCTCCAATATTTTTTATTCAGTCTAGTGCAGGTTATATGATACGGGATTTGTCCTTTACTTCCACACCACCCATATTCAAATTATATTCATTGATTAGGCTAGGTTTTATATATATTATAATTACCTTATGGCGATTCTGTCAAACAATCCTTGGTTGATGTGGTTAGTAGGTTATATCTTTCCACTTACATGACGCGTTTCGACTCTTTAATCAGTCATTATCAAATGCACACACGAATACACTTACAAACACTTAAACAACACAATTACAACACATTTTAAAACTTTTCAACATAAACACGGTCGACATATATTACCGGTGACCGTTCTCGAATGTCTTCGATCGTCAACTGAGGTAATGTCCGGTCAACAGATAAGGATCTCGCGCATTGGGGAGGGGGGTTATGTATATTATGTTTGTACATTGTGACACGTTGGAACTGTTTCAGTGCTATTAATCAAATCGAAAATGGTGTGGGAACTAAATTGCAATTTGTTGTTAAGAAGATGGTCTGGATTTACTTTTTGCATTTTATACATGTGATATTCCTCCATTGCGTTCATTAACGGACCTTTATTGCAGTGATGTAGTATTTTCAAGTTTTTATTGATGTTTGTGTAACTATGGTTGGTGTTAATTAAATGTTCTGTGAACTTGGAAACTATTTTCTTGGTGGTAGAAGGTTTGGATTAGGGAATATGTTCTTTTAAACGGGTTTTGAAAGTGCGTCCAGTTTGGCCTATATACGTTTGTGGGCAGTCATCACACGATAATTGGTATACACCGCTGCTGTTATACTGGTCAGGGTCTCTTGCTATTTTAGGTTTTAAAACTTTATCCAGGCTGTGGGAAGTTCTATAAGCCAGGTGGTATCCTTGTTTGCGGAAAATGTTAACAATCAGATAAGTACAAGCCTAACCATAATTTCCAACCTCGTATCTTAAATTGTATAAACATTGTCTTCAACGATAAGGAAACGGCCTTACTAAATAAAGGCCTAAAACACAATATTGGCCCAGTGAAAGACAACTGTAAACAAGATCTTATCAGACTTGAGGCTGCAATACAATGTTTACCGATTGACCGACAAAACGTCACACGATGTTTAGTCAGTGAAAAGGCGCGTTCTACTATTTTAAACAAACCGTTTACTAACTTCACTTCCAAATCTGACCATTTCAACGCTAAAAGTATTCAGAATAAACTAACAAAAAACAATGCTTTAGTTACAAAGGCTGACAAAGGAAATGCATTAATAATTATGAATAATAGCGATTATGTTAACAAAACTTTGCATTTTATAAACAACAATGATATTTTAGAAATAAATGACGACCCTACTAAATCGTTTACAGACTCACTGCGAATCGATAGTACGTTACAAGGGGGTCGAATCGGCTCGTAGAGGGTTAAGAAACTCAAATAGTTGTTGAAATAATAGCAACATTCAAGTATAATAGACTTCCACTAATCTGGCACATATCAGACAAGAGCAGTGCCATACTGCCTTGATACTGGGAGTTTGTCCTACAAACCCATTGAAGCAACACAAAGCTACAGTAAACAGGGCCGTGCTGGCCCACAGGGACACCGGGAAATTTCTCAGTGTGCCCCCACTTCTGGGCGCTCCTCACATTCCTTTAAGCTCTAAGAAATTTAATTTCAATTAATGAAAACACAAATAATTTGGATGACATTTCAATTTTTATAAAACGTATGAGAAGGCTGTGTAAATGTTTCATTGTAGAACCCTTTAAAATTACCGGGGGCCGGCGGACAACAACCGACCGGCCCCACTAGGGTAAATAGTGACAGTGAACATTTACGGGTGAAACTGAGTGGTGCACACGATTCGTTTAAGTCAAGGCGGGAAAACCACCCACAGTTGTAAGAGTTTACATTACAACTAGGTTTATGTATTAAATCTACTCTATTCAATGTTTGAGCGATATCGTTTTACTACAGCAAAGCAAAATATTTTGAAATTTAGGCATTTAAACCATTTAGAATTTGATTTGAATATAAGCTAATGTTCATATACTTGTAAATACCAACACAGAAAAAACAAGAACTACGTTAACTGTTAATTTCACTTATATGTTGCTTTTATTATAAGTTGTTTATTTAATGCAATTCCTGTTATAACCTGTAAGAGGCTTCATTGTAGTTAGAATCTCCTCTAAACTTTACATTCCGTAACTCTGTGTTGAAAGTATATATTTACTAGCTGGCTCGATCAGGCTTTGCACGGATAGACAAATCAAAGTTAAATGTATAAACGAAAAAATATATCACACTATGTATTTCTCATGGGGATTTTTAGTAACTTTGACCCCCCCCAAACTCCCCCTAAAATTTACAATTTTTGAAAACCTTTCTTAGCGAGCACCTAGGGCCCTAGAAGGAAGCTACATACCAAATTTCATTCCAATCCGTTTGGTAGTTTTTGAGATTTGGTGATGAGTGAGTCAGTGGGATTTGGATTTTATATATATAGATAGATTATAATTATTAAAACGCTATTTATTCCGATATGGAGGCATTTTCAGTTTGCAATTATTGTGCAAATAGACGTTACCATAAACAAAAACAAGAAATTATATAAAAAAATTATATTACTATTTATTATATTTCTACGTTTTTCGTATCTGTGTTATTTTTAACATATGATTTGTGTAAGTACTTTTAAAGGTTTTACTACTATTCCTGAAATCTATGTGAGCTTTAAGCGCATAAGATGTTACAATTACCTGGATATTTTAGATAGTCATTAGTACTCTGAAAATATGCCTAAGAGTGCACCACGCCTAAGAAATTTTCCTACGTCCCCTAAGGGGCACAGCACGGCCCTGACAGTAAACCATATCTTTATTCCCTAACAAAATAAAGAGCACTCCAAAATATGAACGTACATATCTACAAAACAAATTTGTAATGTTTTTTTAAATTTTGTAAAGTTTAAAAAACAGTTCAGTATTGATGTGTGGCAATAAGTAAAACTTGAAACCTGTATTGTTCCATTGAAGTAAAAAACTTTCAGTTGTCTTCTGTTTACAACCTTGTTCTTTCTTATGCTGTATATATCACAGGCAATTCCATATTCATTTGGGAGAAAATTTCACTTCTCTCCTTTTTCAAGGTTGTTTGTCCTTTTTTTTTACTAGGTTAAAAACACAGAATTGTTTTTATTTTTAGGTCATATTTTCCAGTTGAATTTGAATTATTATTTTTCCCATTTTTGGACTGAGAGGAACACAGAATTGTTTTTATTTTTAGGTGATATTTT
>JAGFPH010002903.1:55967-67909 GCA_018207615.1 Philaenus spumarius | reverse complement strand
ATATTTTCCAGTTGAATTTGAATTATTATTTTTCCCATTTTTGGACTGAGAGGAACACAGACATTTTTTAATTTTTAGGTGATATTTTTTCAGTTAAATTATTGTTTCCAATTCTTGGACTTAGAGGAACACAGAAATTTGTTTGTTTTTAGGTAAAATAGCTTATTTACTGCTTCCGATCATTTTTTAAACACCAATCACACTAACTTAAGGGCCAACTTTAAACTGGCTTACTGGATTTACTAAACTAACAAAATCGATGTTTAAAGTTCATTAATCTTAACAAAGCTTACTTTAAATAAAAGCTTAGAAATGTTTTTGTGTTTACAACAGGTCCAGGGTCCAACAGTCTTATCTGTAAAGGAAGGTAAGGTAAATTTAAATAAAAAAGGAAGTGTTTTTTATGTTCTCTTCTTTATCACCATTTTTATGTGTTTCTGGATTTTAAAATTATTATTGATTTATTATAATTTTGCTACTTAAAATAGATAAATTATGCTATGTCTTACAATGGTATATAAATGTGTATACAATTTATTGGGGCACTTCTAGTTAGTTTTGTATTTCAATTGCACAGTTCTGCATGTAAATTTCTAGTAAGAATTAATTGTGTACACGATAATTTGATTTATGTGTTGTTTTAAATATCATGCAAAGTAAAGTAAGTCAAACATATTAATGCAAAAATATCCTCAAAACTAAGTTTGGTGACCCTTGGTTATAAATATCTAAATGTGTATCTTTGTGTTATATAAATATAAAAGTACTACAGTAATTAATTATATACGTTAACTTTAGAATCTTCATTGATTTTTATTTATTCTAGCATGCAGTTCAGACAAGTGACTTACTCATCATAATGAAATTTATTTTCCGTAAATGATGTTTTGTTAAATTTCTATAATCATGCTACATTATTTGTGACCAGTGTTGCCACCAGAAGCTTGTTAAAATACCCTAGAACGTTCAAAGTTTCATCCTAGACCTTAACTTTACCCTGACATCTTTATTGATAAATAGTTACCTTTTAATATTGTGTTATTTATTAATGTTTGTTTCAAGGTAATGTAATGACGGTGCAGAATTCCTGTACCCTTGTAGGAAACAATAAAAAAGTATCATTATAAGCTTTACTACGAGCCCTTTGCGTTACGAGAAGGGCGGAGAAGAAGGCGTCCTACAGACGTGTGGTAGAGCGCATGCGAGGGGAAGGACAACAACTTTGTGATTCTACGGCTCTATTCCGGAACCAAGTAGTAGAAGCATGGGCGCCCATACCAATGTGCAGGGGAGGCCACGCTCCCCCCCCCCCCTAGCTCCCAGGGAAAGGAAAATATGTATACAAGAGTTCAAGCATGAGCTGCAATGCATTGTGTATTGAAAACACTCCCAATATGGGGGTTGGCGTGCAAAGCATGCAATGCATTGTGTATTCAAAATACTCCCAATAAGGGGGTTGGCGTGCGAAGCACTGTGCGTCGGCCGTTTCTCATAGTGTTCAGTGTCAAGCTCACATGTATTTGGTATTTGGTATTTGGTTTATTAGCCTCATTTGGTTACATTTCTTATTGAACATTTGAGTTGTCACATATCATGATAAAACATATACACAGAATAGAAATTAATACACATATACACATAATACACATACGACACAAGTAATAAAAATAAGACATATATAACTATATTAACAATTTCAAATTAATCATAAAATAAAACAACTACATATAAAATCTATTCAAAGCCCCAGGTACTCCTCCACCGAGTAAAATGCCCGCTTTACTAAGAAGGCCTTAAGTTTATTTTTAAAGGCTTTAATGCTAGGCACTTCCTTTATATTGTCTGGCAACCTGTTGTACAATTTGAGACCAGAATAGCGCACCCCGTCCTCCAACAACTTTAATCTATGTACTGGGTATTGAAGCATTTGCCGTCTCATGGAATATCCATGTTTGTACTGATCGACACCCATATAATTACTTCTAAAAAAGAGCAGGACATTCAGGATGTATATACAGGGAAGAGTTAAAAATTTTAATTTCGAAAATGAATTTCTGCAAGATTGCCTACCTTTTAAATTACAAATTATTCTTATAATTCTCTTTTGAATAGAAAAAATGTTTCCAGACTCTACCGAGTTCCCCCAAAGAGCAACACCATATTTCAGATGAGAGTACACATATGCAAAATATACTGTTTTAATTGTATCCGGATTGGAAATACGTGAAATAGTGCGTAGTGCAAAACAAGCTGAGTTAAGTTTATTTGAAATGAAGGTAATATGTGATTTCCAGTTTATGTTTTCATCAATTACCACTCCCAGAAATTTTGACGAGCCTGTACTTGGTTCTAAATGATTAATTGAAATTTTGTCTTTTAATTGTTTACAACTGAACTGCATTAGCTGAGTTTTATTTTTATTAAGTTTTAGACCATTTGATAAAAACCAATTTTCTGCCATAATCAGTGATGAAGTAACCGACTTTTCTAGATTAATACTATTCTTCCCAAAAACCGTTAAAGTGGTGTCATCAGCAAACAGGACAGCTTTTGCTTCCCCAATATTATAAGGCAGGTCATTTATGTAGACCAAAAACAGTAAAGGACCCAATATTGATCCCTGAGGCACACCTCGAGAATTTATTTCCCAAGAAGAGCAGTGCAATCCGTAAGAGTCTGTATAGACTACTTTTTGCTTTCTACATGTTAAGTATGACTGCAACCACTCATTTGCCTTTCCACGAATACCATAATAGTTTAGCTTATAAAGGAGAACTGTATGGTCGACACAATCAAACGCCTTTGATAGGTCACACATTAGAGATGCTACATGCATGTTCTTATCCAGCGAGCGAGTTACAGCATCTAGTATATTATATATAGCAGATTCTGTAGAGAGGCCTTTCCGGAATCCAAACTGGCTCTCTGTTAAAACATTAAATTTATCAAAAAATTTCAAAATTCTGCTCAGAACTACTCTTTCAAAAATTTTAGACAAAACCGGTATTAGTGCTATAGGACGGTAATTTGTAATGTTAGATTCATCTCCTTTTTTAAAGATAGGTTTTATTAGGGAATATTTAAGTTTATCCTGAAAACTACCATTCTCAAAAGTCTGATTGATAAGAAAAGACAATGGTTTTGAAATAATATGGGAAGAAGCTTTCAAAACTTTGGTAGGAATACCATCCCAACCCATAGCGTTTGTATTATTTAATCCCGAAATTACTTTATACACTTCTTCCGCAGTGGTCGGATTTAAAAAAATTGAATTTGAAAATGGATGTTTTTTGTTTTTTAAGTGTTTTATCATACCGTCATTGTTAGGTTTTAGTCCCAAATTATCGGTAATTTGTATAAAAAAATTACCAAACGTGCTGGCAATTTCAGACGGGTTTTCAATAATGGATCCTCCACTGCAAAGTCTCAAATCACTACCTCCAGAAACGCCCACAGCTCCAGTCTCTCTTCGCACAACCTGCCAGACTGCCTTGGATTTATTTTTTGACCTATCAATGTATCTGTCATTCGCCATTTTCTTAGCAGCTAGAATGACTCTCCTCAATATTTTACAGTAAAGCTTATAGAAATTAGAAGCCGCAGGGCAGCATAGGGTCCGCTGGCTCTCAAACAGGACACGTTTCCTTTCACATGATATTCTAATCCCTGTGGTAATCCAGGGAATTTTGACAGTTTTGTTTTCTAGTTTTACCAATTTCAATGGAAAAGCTTCATCAAATGCTCCATTGAATTCATTCAAAAAACTGTCAAAATTTGTATTTATACATTGACTTTCAGAAAACGGAAACTCAACTGAGAAAAGTTTTATATTTTCTAGAAGTCCAATAAAACTGCTCAGATTGTGTTCATTAAAAACCCTTTTAGGTTGAAAATTTGTTTTTTTATATTTGCGTTTTCCTAAATTTTGAATTTGAATTGAAAGACCTTTGTGGTCTGATAGGCAAGGGTCATACAATATGTTCCTCAATGATGCAAAATTTGTAAAAATATTATCAATACAAGAAGTTGAACCCGAACCAATTCTAGTTGGCTCGCTAAAATTAGGCAAAGTGTTATAACTTTTTAAAAGGTGTAGAAATTTAATTGTATCTCTATTGTTGACTAGTAGATCAATGTTAAAATCCCCTGCTAAAACTATCTGTATTTTTTTTTTCTTTTTTTTGCAAGGATAGTAAGAATTTCATCTATTCTAGTTATGAACATTGTTATATCGCTAGTTGGAGCTCTATATATCGATACTAGTGCAATTGAGCAATGATCGGTTTTTAGTTCAACTGCTGAAACTTCAAAAACTGATTCAACAGAAAGCGCATTGATGTTAGTAAGAGGAATGGAATTAACACCGTTCCTCACCAGAACTGCAACTCCACCTCCCAACTTATTTTTTCTTGAAAAGCAAGATGCTAAATAATAATCTTCTAATGTATTAAGAATTTTTTCATTGTGTACAGTTGTCCATGTTTCAGACAAACAAATTGCCGTAGGCTTTATGAGCAAATTATTTAAAAACACTTCAAACTCTTGAAGTTTGTTGAGTACACTACGTATATTATATGAAAACAAAGAAATACCCGATTCCAAAATACACGTGTGAGATCCAGCAGGCCCCCCAGCTACCCTCGGATGTGTACTACCTGCACCACTCTCGGACTCTTTTAGGGACTCTCTTGTTGTAAAGCAATTAGACTTAAAAAAGAAGAATTGCTTTCATCATCAGAAATAATAGGGCCCTGACAAACTTCAGAACTTACTTGGTCCTGCTGCGTAATTTTCATCAAGATATCAGTATTCAAATTACTCTGAACATTTATTAATTCTTGCTGAATTCTTGGAACCACAGAGTTCGAGTGAGGTGCCGGCCTCCTACAAGAGTTAAGAGCTACAATACGTCTGGTAAGTATAGAAGTCAGTTTAATTTTCCCTGACTTCCTAAGATGGAGACCATGCCTAGTATGGTCTTGTCTTGTAACATATTTATTTATATCTCACAAAAACACATTTTTAGGTTTAACCATACTTAACATTGATTTATTTACATCATAAATTGTATCATTTAAATTAGACTTATCATACCTATATGGTAAGGTTGACAGCATTATATTAGCCTTGATATCACAAATAGAATCTGCTATTGTGTCCACTATTTGAGCAACACTTTCACTACCAATGTCGTTTGTACCTCCAGCAATAATTACAAAGTCTCTTTCATTAAAATCTTTAGTCATATAAGCTACATTTTCGACTACGTGGTAAATCTTTGCATTAGGTTTAAATATAGAAGTTACACTAAAGTCAGGCCCTAATGAATCACCGATTAACTTTGACAGTCCCCTGCCATGACTGTCGGAAAGTAAGAGAACTTTCCTTTTTTCAGTTTTATTTGATTTTGTTACATCACCTTTTTTCAAATGGTTCTCAGAACTCCTAACCCTTTTCGTAGTTGACTGTATCTTAGTAACCTTAGGACTATAGTTATTTGTACTCATTAAAGTTTGCTTGTTACACACAGTTTCCGGTAAGGAACCAAAAGAATCAAAGCGATTTCTCAATTTTACACTAAAATCAGTAGTCAAAGAATTCAATTTAGCAGTTTTTTTGGGAAAGACAAAACTGTCATTCACATTACAAATATTCATAGGTGTACTGGGCATAGATCTACTGACAACAGAATTTTTAGTATTTTCTGCAGAAGAAATGCTGAATGTGACCTTATTCTTTTTTAACTTAAGTATTTCTGATTTAAGCGTCTTATTTTCTAACAATAATACATTATTTATTTTCTCTTCTGCAAGAGAATTGTCTAAATCAATTGCACGGTTCTCTTTTTCCTTCGTCAATTGTTTTAATAACATTTCCTTATCACTATTACTTTGTATCAAACTATCTTCCAGAAACTTAACCTTATTTAGAGAGTCATTCAACCCGCTCAAACATTTTGATGTTAAAGATACAATATCAGCGACTACAGTATACTCATTCGAATCAACCAGATTCTTAAATACCTCGCAGAAGTCTACTGCGAGAGGTCTTACAATTTCGTTAAAACTTTCAAGAGCAGTAAAGGTGTCCATACTGGCCACCACATCTTCTTTCATAGTGGAACGCGTACGTACCATGGCGAACAACAGATATCGGAATAACCCTCGGGAGGAAGAGCACCTCAATAGCTTATCAAATACAATTGTCAATACATTGTTCAACTACAGTAAATATTACAATATTTATACTACAAAATACAAATAACTACAAATATAAAATATAGGATATTTACAAATATTTTTATATCTCAAATTATAAAACTATTAAACTACAAAGGATTAATTATTGTTTTTAAAACACGAAACAAGCAAAAATTCTTATCTGAAAGTTCTTTTAAAACACGAAGCAAACATAAAGTCTTATGTGAAGGTAGATTAGTTGTCAAAATTTAGTTAGTTCATTATCAATTTGATTAAATTGAAGTCAGGTTATTTACAATAAAATGTTTGAGGCTCAAGTACAAGAAGTCCAAAGATCAACTCTTAAGTAAGGTAGTGACTGAACTTATCAGATTATGTGATCTTTTATCTAATCTGCTATGTTGTACAAACAGAAGCAGAAAGAAAGATAACTGAACAACTTTCTATATTTATGTCTATATCTGAATAATATGTCTTTCTTCAAATCAAAAAAACACATATAACTCTATAGAAAATGCATTGATTTGAGTTTGAAGTACACCAAAACACTCAGTGACAAAAACTGCACAACTCGGCATAAAAAAATATCAAAACAAACCAAAATGTCCACAGCTTTCCAGTAGAATTCAGGAGCTCAGAAAACCAGCTGCTGCCTGAATTGATTCCACTACATGTAATCCTTAGCAGTGAACGTGGTAAGCCCCATACCCCGGTCTAGCCCTCCCCCCCATAGAAAATATCATATGGGCACCCATGAGTGAAAGCGTGCGACTAATAGAGTAAGAGAATCGCTCGTTATGATGAATTTATCAACAGATTCTCATTCTTATCAAACACATATGCAATTTGAGTGCCGAAGAAATCACCACAGTAACAGCCTTTTGCAAGAACTATTTGCAACTTCATTTGTTGTTGAGTGTATTCACCTAAAGAGACTAAGTCAAGAAAAGTCAGGTAACACCGAAGAAATTATCTCCTTCTCAAATTAACGGATTTATTTGATCAAAAAACCTTCAGGACTTATATCCGAACATAAGTATTTGCCTTAAGTTGTTCTTATGTATTCCGCCAACTGTGAAGCTGAAAGATCGATTTCTACACTTTCAAGGCATAAAAATTATGTTATTTAGGATCTACTGTTTGCCAAAAAAGATTAGTTCACCCAGCTGTTATGGCTAACAAAAAGGACTTGACAGTTACATTTGGTTTTAATAACTTTAACAAAGGACATAAAAAGATTTAACCTTTTCAGTGGCGGATTTTGAACAACATAGGGTCACCTAGTGGAGTGGGTTTTTTAGGCTATTACAAAAATGATTATTTACTTGTCCTAAATGGTTGTTTTTACAAAATATTTGAAAAAAAATTATATAAAATGTTATTTGGACTAACACTGTACAAGACAATCAAAACAAAAACTGTTATAGGTTATATAGCACACAATGTAATTATTAGGTTATAATTGTTAAAGATAAGAAATATTATTATTATTATTTATGGTATTCACATCTTATTTAGCAGTACAATAATCACTTATGTGCACAAACACAATCAAATTATTTATCTAAAAACTCAATCTAACGGTCAAAACTAAGACTCACGGATAATTTGTTGTGTTACTAAGACCAAACAGCTGCAACCAAATGCTTAAACAGAAGACACACTTGACATCTCCATAAAAATATTCCTGTACCGGTATATTGTTTTAAAGCTTAATCGGTTCAGAAAAGGTTCTGCACATTCTCAACAGATAGCAGCACAAGTATATGCATTCTAAAAGTAAAACGAACTAATACGGTTGTGCTCTTTCAGGTGTAAATTTGAAAACGAATATATGCGTGATTGCTCCTACGCATGGCAGGTAACACAAACGTTACGGGCGTGCCACTGAAAAGGTTAATAAACATAAGAGTGACAAGATTATTAAGTGTTTTGCAGCTAGTGACATTAAGCACTATAATATATTACTTTGCTTTGATTATATTGGTATTCTGAACTTGAATAAAATAACGTTTTAAGAGTTGAACACATTTCGGTGTAGTACAGTAAGAATTCTAACATTTTTCGAGTTCTGAGAAAACTGAATTCAAGTTAGTTTGACATTGATATTTTGTAGACTTATGGACGTTACAACCGAGTGTTTAAAATATTTATTGCCTACGCTAAAACAGGGGTTTATAATAATGTAAAAGATAACAATTTGACCGGACGTAAAAAAAATTACACAATGTCCGAGTTGACGCATTAACCGAGGTTGTTAAAACCAAGTTCAACTGTAGTATGAATTAGCTTATGTCCTATGCCATGTAGAATAGTATGGGAGGTCAAAATCCATCACCTTTAATATGGTACCTTAATTGTAAAGGACCCAATGTAAACACTTCTTGTATTGCACTGGCCTATCACAAAACATCTTTAAATAATAAATTTTGTTACCTAGTCAAAACCATAAAATACCAAAGGCTGCAGTTAACTAGTAAGGTCAATAGCAGGTAGCCAGGTCATGGGCGCCCATATGATATTTTCTAGGGGGGGCTGGACCGGAGTATGGGTCTTAACACGTTCACTGCTAAGGACGCACATGAGAGCTTGACACTAAACACTATGAGAAGCGACCGACGCATAGTGCATTGCACGCCAACCCCCTGTATTGGGAGTATTTTCAATACACAATGCATTGTGTGCTTCGCACACCGACCCTCGTATTGGGAGTATTTTCAATACACAGTGCATTGCAGCTCATGCTTGAACTCTTGTAAAAAATAAAATAAGTAGGCCTATATGTAAAATCAAACGGCACATAACATTTTAAACATATTTTAGTGCTAATCTCTTTAAAGAAAAATACCTGACTATAATTAATAATATACATATTTTCCTTTCCCTGGGAGCTAGGGGGGGGGTCGTGGCCACCCTCTGCCCATGAGCCAGGTCATTGTATGATACCACAGCTAATGGGCAAGTACTACAGACTGCAATATCCAATCTCATACCAGCTGGTTGCACCGATCACGTGATCATTACATTTCATATTATTTTATTGAACATATTTATCATTTACCCAAGTTTTCAGTAGTTTTTTAACACAAACATTCATTTAAAATTGATTTTTTTAGGCCGATTGGTGAGTGCAATCGAGTCAAGTACCTCCAACGAAGCAACTCCAAGGGGCAGCCCAAATCGCAGAAATCTACCGAGGAAAGGAAGGCTGAAGTAAGGCATAATATATACATAACATTGGAAATTTTGTATTTTTTTTATTTTCTGTTGCCGAGTACAAAACTGGTTTGCACATTAGATAATTATCAAGACTGGCCAAGGGCTTTAACCCTAGAACTGGCATCGTTAAAGCTAAAATTGTAAAGCCCGTTTATAGCGTTTTGCAAGCATATTTTTAAAAATTCACCCAAAATAGTAAAGAAACGTCTCGAAACTTGTGGATCTTTCGTGGACTACCAGCGCCATCTGTTGCTAACATCCGGAACCTGCACTAGTTCCTAGTGTTACCAACAGATGGCGCTGGGAGTCTAGGCCCTAACGATATATTTTATTTATTTATATACATCTAATATGTTTGTATTTGTTTGTAAGTTATCAATTGGCCACGTATTCAATTTAAAATTATATGTTTCACGTACTTAATACTTAATTATATGTTTATATCAGATTGCAAATAACGCAAACGCCTAAAATTTTTGTAAGTATTACATATTTTTAACATACATGGAAAAAAGGGTTGGGGGGTCGCGAAATTTTTTTTGATACTAGGGGTTCGTGTCATGAAAAAGGTTGAAAAACACTGTTGTACACTATTACATTTGATATAGACTGTACCATTTTCAACTTTATTTATTTTCATGACTTTAGCCGTAGTTTTTTCAACAACCTGTTTTTGTACTATATCTTTGACGTTACCTTTAAAATTTTCACAAGGCTTAACAATTAATTGTATAAACTCCTGTTTTTTTGGAATGTTTGATACCACATTTGCATAAGAAATATTTGTTTGAGAGTTTACCTCCTAAAAAACTATTATGCTCTCTCAGTTCAGCATTATGTTTCAACACTTCATTATTTAATTTCTTTTCATATCTTAATTCTTTTATATATTCCTTGCATTCTTCACATTCTCTTTCCAAATAACTTGGTTTTCTCTTTTTTGACCTTTCACTTGCAATAGAGGCAGTATCATCATCTGTTTGCTTTTCGTCTAGTTCCATAGTTTCAATTTCTAAAGTTGTATCACGACGTGCTGCTATATCATACAAATGCTTTTGAATTATAAATATTTTTCGTTTTAATATTAAATTATCATCATCACTACCACTGTTAATCTGGTCACATGTTTCAACATCTTTGAAGGTTATGTTGATATGTACCGGGCACACAATCAAGTGTCTTGACACGAAGAAACCTTTATTTTCTAGCACTTTTCTAATGAATTAACACTTACAGTAACCATTATCACAAATTAGACATGTAACTGTTTTAATATCTCTTTTTGCATGGCAAACCTGCTTATTATAATCCGGTGGTATATCCCTCGCATATTTACTCAACCACGACATCGTGAAGATATAATAAAAAACTGATGATGACAAAACCATTAATATAGAGTAAAAATAATACTGCAGAGTCTCTGTAGACGGCCTTCCTGCAACATTAACACGCTGTGTTCTATTGGAGAGATATGAGTTTATGCATAGTAATAGAGCAATTTTTTTATTAAAAAATGATAAGTAATTTTTGGGGTTTTTTTGGCCAAAAAGGGGGTTGTTTTTCAAAAATGTCCAAAATCATTTTTCGTGCATCTATATAGGCCTAATTGACATGTTTGGTGCAAATTTGTTCGAAATCGATCGAATAGTTTTCTCTCTAGCTTTGTATACATACAGACATACAAACATTTTGTAAAAACCAGGACTCAGGGGGTCCAAAACGGATATATCCACAAAAATCTCGACATAGATTTTTTTTGTGATCACTATACTTTATCTATACTATAGTATAGTGAGAAAGTAAAATCACCGCACAAAGACAGTTCAACCTACTTGTAATAGCTACTTCATTTAAAATATATGCATTTTTTTATGAATCTGTATTTGCTTTTTCTTAAAATGTAAAATATTTCAATACTTTATTTTCAGGATTCCTTCTCCAATGGAGAAAAATGCAGTGCTGGTAATGAAAGGAGGTTCTAGTGGGTTAGAAGGCAAGGAGACAGCTTTCGCTTTCCCAACCCCGACTGTTAAACTTCACGACAAAAGAAATAGTACTGAATGTGATCCCAATCTTCCTTTCCATCATTACAGAGTTTGAGTGAGTATATAACTCCTGGTAGATTTATTATATTATATATCAAGAGTGACTTCATGAAATATAAAAACTATTTAATAATATAACAGAAGTGTGTGCCTGTGAACATCAAAGGAGTAATGTTCAAATTCAATCATTTCAGGAGTAATGACATTCTGGAATGCCATGCTCTTGTTTGCAGAGGAGTCACTCCTGGAACCTGAAAACGCCTAAAGGAGTAAACAAAAATTTCATTGAATTCATGAAACCTCAAACACATGTCATTTATTATGATATGAAACAAAATAGAGTAAATGGGTAAATTTTATCTAAAAACATTAATTGATTCTCAAATTAAATATTTTTCACTACATTTGTTATTATTATTTCTGCTAAGATGCTTGAAACATTTGTCTTCTTGCTTATCCGCCTTTCTTAGCTTTGTTT
>JAGFPH010002903.1:44290-55567 GCA_018207615.1 Philaenus spumarius | reverse complement strand
AAATAAAACAAAGCTAAGAAAGGCGGATAAGCAAGAAGACAAATGTTAAATATTTTTCTTTGTATGAAAATCTTCAAAACAGTAAATACAAACCCCCATCAAGTGATACCTCATTTTAAAGGGCTTGATAAATGAAGAAGAATGGCACAAATTAGAGGTCTCTATCTTAACCCTATCGAAAATGGCGGCCAGTCAAAGTTGAAAACCTCCTATTAACACAGATTTTTAATTAGATACTTTACAATACCTTTTGGTAATAAAGCTAATTACCTTAATTCTAAATTTAGATTAAACGCTTAAAATTACATCCATTTACTTCTTTGCAAAAATAAAGCCCTGACTCAAAGGAACGCCTTTTACATTACTTAACATCTGGCTATGGAGCATTGAATAAACACACTGTTTCGTGTAAATTCCGTCTTGCTTCTCTGTATCTAGAAACTGCAAGTTTATTCGTGCCTTAACCTTTTGCACTCTATTTATTTGACACTTGGCTGCTCCACCAGCTCCAATTAAAATATGACTGTTTGCAGAATTATTTTTGTAAATTCGCTAAAAAATTCCTATAAATAGTAAACATAAGTTATTATATATCATTTTGTTCGGAATAAAATAGAGAATAAGGAAAACATTTTTGAAAGATTAAATAGAAAATGTTTCATTGAGTAGGCCTATTTTGAATATAATCAGTCAAAAAAATCAATCAATTATTTTGTTTTGTAATGAAATTAAAAATAAGAATAATAGAGATTAGAGCTTTTAAAATACTTTATTACACTAAATGTGACCATAATAAATAATTTAAAAAATATTCTTCAGGTTTAACAACATTTTTTATTGAGTAGGCCTATTTTGAATATATTAGGTCAAACAAATAAAAAAATATGTTTTTTTTTTATGAATTTAAAAGTAGTAATAAAAACGATTAGAGCTTTAAAAATAGTTTTTACGGTAAATATGTCTGTTTAAGTATGTCAATTGTATTTATATTTATTCAAAAATGTATTTTAACAATAAAATTTTTGCGAAATAATGGTACATAACCACGTTAACGTATAGTTTAAACAGTTGCCATTTCTCAACATAAAATAAAACAAAAACGAGATCTTTACATTATTTACATTAACAAAATTTACACAAAACTGCAAAATAATAAAGTACAGTAAAAATAAATACCACTTGAAAAAGTGTAAACAAAAGTTACAAGGCGCAAGATAAAAGACGATGCTATTTTGTATTTCTTGATCATGACTGGCAAACAGCTGCTCAACTACAGAGAGATATAAAATATATTCAACAGCCAATATAATCTGTCACTGGTTTCTAAACTGTTTTAACAACATTGAAGTCTCATTAGACCGAAAACCACAGATTCTACACTTGTTTAGAACATAGAAATCATATTAAACCGTGTGTCGGAATGAGTCCGACAGTGGAGCGCAACATCAAATTAGCGATGTCGGACTGAGTTCGCCTATGGAGCGCAAAAGGTTAAAATTTTTAAATAACATGCAAAGAACCATTATGCCTTTCCACTGGAACATAGTGTTTTTAACGTAATTAAAATTGTGTTAACATAGTATTTAAAATTTGATTGGCCGCCACTGTTGATAGGGGTAAGATAGAGACCTCTAATTTGTGCCATTCTTCTTCATTTATCAAGCCCTGTAAAATGAGGTATCACTTGATGGGGGTTTGTATTCAAGATTTTTGAATTACCCTCTCAGTCCCATTTTGGGTTAAGTGGAGAAATGGTCGGTTACACCAAAATCTAACTCCCTTTGTCATATAAAGATACCCCGAAGCTCATTTATTTATTTCTACTTGTTCCAAAGTGAAGGAGGATGGGACTTTATGGACACCCAGTTTAAATAACGACACATTACAATCACGTCACTGATAGGTTGTGTCCTACTTTTGCTCTTTTGTTGTTGTACTGTAGCATACGTAGCTTTTGAAACTTCCTTGTTTTTTTGGAAACGGTTGAGGAATGTGGCACCCCGTCAGATGTTTTAAATTTTTGTTGCACTTTGATACTGCTGGTCGTGGGACAATATCTTTTTCTTTTCTCGGTGTGTGATGTATTGGCGATCCGTACAATTATTTGCCAAATACAAATTTAAACACAAACCAATGATCTGACCAATTAAATACAAATAAATGACGGCCACTCCGAGTTCTAACCACAAATAGTGCCCAAACGCCTGTTTCGTACTACTAGTGTACGGATAATTGGTTTTAACCATTTTATCTGGGAAATAGATTATTGGCTGTAAGAGCGTTTTGTACCAGTAGACAAGGGTGCCCATATGATATTATCTAGGGGGGGGCTAGACCGGGGTATGGGGATTAAGGAGTACCCTCGCCTCCTTCGGCAAAAGGGGTCCAGGGAAATTTTTGACCTCCCCCAGAAAACTTTAAGAAGCCAATTTGGCTGTTCAGGTGAAATATTAACCCACACAGCATCAAGTCTGTACTTTTATACTGTCAATGAATACACAAAGATGTACTGCGCCTTGAGACTATTGCGCAAAGCAGCTCATTCTTGAACTCTTCTAAAAAATAAAATAAATATCTGTAAAATCAAACGGTACATAACATTTAAAACATAATTTAGTGCTAATCTCTTTAAAGAAAAATACCTAACTATAATTAATAATATACATATTTTTCTTTCCCTAGGAGCTAGAGGGGGGCATGGGTATGGGGCCCATGCCAGTAGACAATGAATCATTTGTTCCTAAATACCAAACCGAGCCCTCTAAACCTCTTCTCTGACAATAAAGTGTCTTACTCTCATCCATCCCTTTCCCTATTCTGCGCAGACGTTCCAGTGTCTTCGTATCAAAACCATTTCGTGTAAAATGAATGAATGTGGTGAGGCTAGCAAAACACTACAATTGATGTTCCAGAACATCACCACTCCTTTTGTAATAATTGTACATGACGTTCTAGAGTGTCATTACTATTTAAGTGTGACTTGCTGTACTGTATACAGTTTGAGTCAAAGTATGGATACACCCCGTTAAATTTTAAATGGATAAAGATAAAAAAAATGAAACTCAGGACACCTTTCTAGGAAATAAAAGTGAACTTTTTAGTCACTATTACAACTTTGCCCATTTCCCTAAAATGTGATTTTTTGGTTTAAACTTACTAACCTGTGTTTTTTATAACCATCGACCACAGAATTAAATAGACTGGACAAGTCGAATGCAAGAGTGAAGCCAGTTTTAGAATCAAATACCCACACAATATGGCGGATGCAAGTCGCGAGCTGCCCGTACATTTTTCCACATTACCCGCTAAACGAAGCTTGTGTTCTAACTGTTGTATGATAGAAACTACAATGGCTAATTTTTTCAAAAAATACTTTTCGGAAAATTTACATGACGCACCTGCCCTAAAAACTAAAATTTTTCTCGTAATGGAACTTTTTGATATCACGAATTAAAAAGTAAAAAAAAGTTTGGAATTTATTTGATTTTTAAAGTGCCAAACCATTTTTATTTTCAAATTGTGAACACACCATTAGCGTCCCACACTATTAAACTGTAAGTTTGTCAAATTTCAAAGATTTTCGAGCATTTTCAGCTTTTTAAAACCCAGTGTAAATGAATAAGGCGCACTGAAAATTTCAATCCTCTCTTCAATTCCCACAATGTACAGGCTTTATGGCATGACCAGTCTATTTAATTCTGTGGTCGCTGTTTATAACAGGTGTTCAAACTGTTGCCCCAGGCCCCCCAGGACAGTTTGACAATGCCCAAGCCTATCGTAAAAACTTGAAACGGCATGCTCTATGGATTCATGGGATTTTTTAATTTGCGCTACTACGCTGTCCCTAAGGTCACTAATGCAACAAACTGATCCCCCACAATGCAAAGCCAAACGTTTAATTTTTCAGGGTGCTGGGGGTGAGGGGTTCTCATCCAACGAGGGTTAACATCAGCCCAGTAACGACAATTGTGTCTGATAACATTACCGTTTAACATGAAAGTTGCTTTGTCTGAGAAAGCAATGTGTTTCATTCTAATTGTATTGTTATCAATGTTCCTTATCATCAGTTCACAAAACTCTAATCGACGATCAAAATCGTCCTCACTTAGCTCTTGAACTAAACGAATTTTATACGCTTTAAAACCACCGCCATGTAAAACTCTACAAACTGATGTTCGAGATATACCTAACCTAAAGGGAAACATTTCTTGTTGAGGCATGAGGATCTTCTACAACAGACTGTAAAATGTCAAGTGGCAATGCTTCGTTTGTAGCCGATTTTGGTCTTCCATGTTTGGGGCGGTCTTTAACGCTGCCTGTTTCCTGGAAACATTGGATAGTTTTTTGAACTCTTGATTTAGATACTGGGTTTCGATTAGGATAAGTAGCATTAAATAAATTCATTACTTCTTCATAAGATCTCACCCGTTCTCCGTAGCCTCGCATCATAATACGCTCTTGTTCACTTAAACTCTCCATTTCAACGTACAGTATCACAAAAACACGTCTTAGCTTTGTTGATTCCAACCAGAAACTGAACCTGATACTGGACTTCCTCAAAACTGGTAAGATAAGGAAGGCCTACCTAAAAGCAGGTAATAACTGTAAAACAGGTTTGCATTTGTAAGAAAAGTGGTTCTCTATTGGGGTTATTTACTACCTGAATGTGGATGTTCATGTTTTGCCTAAATGAAGTTTTACTTAATTTCAATGAGCTGCCATTTTGTACTGGGTTAAGATAGAAAGCTCTAGTTTCCACTGTTCTTCCTCTTTAATCAAGACCTTTAAAATCATGTGTCACTTAATAGGTCTTTACATTTAAAAATTTTGAGCTGCCCCCCTAAATTCCATTTTGGGGAAATGAACAAAGGTGTAATAGTGACTAAAAAGCTCCCTTTTATTTCCTAAAAAGATGTCCTGAGTTTCATTATCCTACCTTTATCCATTTAAAATTTAACAGGGTGCATCCACACTTTTGACTCACACTGCATACTCCTTAAAGTGTTAATACCAAGAAAGCACATTAATTTATATAAAATATTTATAAAATAAGTTAAGATTTATTGATTATTGTTATTGTATTAATTTTTTGGGGGATTCGAGCCTTTAGAAAGAACAGCCACCCCCCGGAATCAATTATCTTTCGCTATTTTTTACATTTTAATCACCCCTCTTAACCGGCCTTGGATCAACCGGTCCTCAGATTAACCGGCCTATCCCATGGAACAATAGAGTTTTTTTTATTCTCTTACAGATTATATACTGTAACTGGCCGAAGTCTCAAACATTGATTGTTTGACGGAAATATCCTGGAAAATAAAGCTGGGTGACGCAACTTTAGGTGTGCAATGTGTAATGTGGCAAACAGAACAGGGGAGGGGGACCATAAGTTTGATTCCCCTCTTGCTTCCGCGGCAACTGTATTTTTTCTTAGAATCAATTGACAAAGCGGCATCCTTTATTTCTTTTCTTCGTCTGTTGCTTTGTCAGAACCTTTACTGAATTTCGTGGGAGCAAAATATGTAATATTTGTAACATATTGCGTAATATGTTGAGCAGCAAAAAGATTCAACGGCATTAGACGTGATTAACGTACGAAAATTTTGAGACTTGGCTTTAAAAAAACCTTTGAATGTTAAAGAACAGAAAAAAAATAACTGATTTTTTGATACAGCATATGTAAATTCAGTTTTCAAAGTTTATGTATGTTTAAAATGTTTAATTTGTTGGTGATTGTTTATGTACGTTGTACATACAATCAAATGGCTTGCAATAACGTCCTATTTTCTTGTTTATTTATTAAATATGTAGGTTATTTTTGAACAAAAATAAATTTTTTGCCGGAACCTCGGGTCAACCGGCCAAACAGGTAACCGGCCAGGGTCTTGGTCCCGACCAGACCGGTAAAGAGGGGTTCTACTGTACTTTATAATATAATATTTATTGATACATAATTAATTTATTTTGTCTTCTGTTTTTCTTGCTTACCAACAATGTGGAAACACTAAGGTGAATCAAAGACTTAATTTACTCTTTCTTATTAAAATTTAAAATCTTATGTGTCCATGATATACTTAACCATCAACAGAGTTTAATTGATTGCTTCTGCATGCAGTGATACCAAATATCAAGAAATTATAAATGTCGTGTGCACAGTGTGTATGTGTCCATAAACATTGTAAATGGAAAATTGTATTTATGCGAAATTTTATTATTATGGAGATTTCGTAAATCATAAATTAACAGGGATCACACTCTGCCTTGCAAAATCTAATACACGTGCAAAGCACCGAATATCTCGAATAATTATTGTGAAAACAGAAAACTTGATCCACTCCGACAAACTGTTGACCTTAAATTCACGTAAAATGCCCATTACAAGTTTGCTAAAAATTATAATTATTCTTGATTGAAGCGTGTGTTTATTAAAAGTAAACACTGTTTTAAAGAACTTAAAAAAATATTTAAAAAAGTATACTGTATGTAGTGCATTGGAAATAATATAAAAATTAAGAAACAATTTTATTTTAAGATAAGTTTTAAATAAATTTACTTAATTTTGTGTGACATTGCTTATAACTTTATACTACGCACATTATAATCTATGTTCCACCATTAGAAAAGCTGGCTCGCCCTAATTAAATCTGTGTCCTCAATGAGGTTACATATGTTATAGAAACAAGTTTTGTTAACCTTCCATCGGGAACATTGGTTTTTAAACGCGATCGAGCGCATCTGGAGGTTGCCTCCATGTTTCATAATGAAGCAATAAATTAACTTTTATGTATGTTTTATTATTACAAAAAATATAAAGACATAATGAAAATATAGCTAAACATTGCTTAATATAAACTGTTCTATTATAGCAATACAAATGGTTAAAAATTATGTGTACAAAAAATTTCAAAAAGTAATGTTCTCTAAAAAACTGCTGTCTTTTCTTAACGTCTTACGCAATATGTAGTTATGCTCTATTAGTTAACGTCTTACTCTAGTATATATGCATCTCTAAAATGTGCAATATATATATATATATATATATATAATGAATAGGTAACTAAAATGCCATAAATATCTACACACACTGGTGTCAGTAGATGGTATTGGTGTCAGTGCTGCCCCATCCTAGATAGTGATGCGCGTTGGCATCGCACCTCACCAGTTGGCATCGCACCTCACCAGAAGCTGCTGCCTTCTGACAGTTGAAGCCTCCACCAGGAGTGCCAGGTCTCTAGGTGGAGGAGGTATACTGGCATCATATGGCAGGTAAGCGGAGCTCAAAATTAGGCCCTGTCTGTCCTTCCCAATCTGCCAGTGGATTATTATTGTGGTGGAGTCTCTGGAACAAAAATCGATTAAAGGCAAGCATTGTACTCCCGACCTTGCAAGAATGCAGGTTCGGTTGTTGTTAATTGAGTTACAAAAAATAAGCTTACCTTCGGCATCTCCCAGTCCTGCGATCCGACCTCGATGGAGCCAAGGCTCCTGCATCAGTGCCAGGTCGATGTGTTTTTGCCGGAATGTTTGGCAGAAGGAGGCCGGAGCCGCCTTACTGTGGTGAAGGTTTATCTGCAGGACTTTCAGCATTGTCTCTTCCTGACAACAAGACAAGAGAGACTTGCCACTGTCCTACATGCGCCTTGCATCCTGCTGCCTTGATGGCTGCAAGAGACTGGTCGTCAACCAGGAATACAAATGTGCGGCCTTTGGGGTCCTCCTTTGTCGCCAAGGTTTTCCAGTCTTTGACCCTGAAGCTCGGGTTTTGTTTGTCAAGCATATCCCGGCTCCTTTCTGGAGTCCCTGCCAGCTTGACAGGTGCTCTGAGGAACACCTTGGTGGCCCACAGGATATCCTTTTGGTCACCAATAATAAGCTCGACATCCTCGCCCAGAGGTCTAATACTGGATATGACTTTCGTCAACCAGAGTTTGGTATGAGAATTGGAGTACGAGATGATGAGTGTTCCTTTCTCAATGTACGAGCCTGAGAAGACTGAGTATGAGCTGTCCTCCAGACATTCGAACTTGTCCATAATGGCATTTTCTAATGTTGTGCCCAGCTCCTAGGAAAATTTTTCTTCAGGGAAACATTTGGGCACAACTGCCATTTTGATGGAGGAAAGAGTTTCTTTAACCTCACCAGATTGTCTAGGTCTCTTCCTCTGTGTTTCAGTGGAAGGGGGAGTTGGAGCATCGGTTCTGCCGCGCTTCTGACCCCTTCCATGAGTGCGGTAACATTGGCAGCTGTCAAGGCAGCACCTTTGTTCTTCCGCTTATCAAATTTTTTGGGGTTATACTTCCTGCCATATTTGGCCTTGAGAGCACGCCTCCTATCTCCTTTGGACATCCTAGGACGCCTCTGTTCCACCTTAAGCGAGACCAACTGCTTGGTAGCGTCCGTCAGCTCACCTGAGAAACCTGGGGTGTCAGGATTTTTCAGGAGGAGGTCTTCGTCCAACTCAAAGCCCGACTCAACCTCCCCCTTACTAGGATCTACTTCCATATCGACAGATCTAGAATCCTGCTCAATGGCTGGTTCTTGTCTGTCGACAAAAGAAGCAAATTCGGGTGCTTCTGTGTTTTGGACAAGGTGAGCATGCTCTGAGGCCGCTATCTGTCCTGAGTGACCGGCTGAGTTTCAAGTTGTTGGCTGGTTCTCTGCCGTGTTTTGTTTTTTTGTTTTGAATCCATATGGTTCCCACGAGTAGAGCAGGGTAGTAAAGAGGTCCGCCGCACAGAGCCCACATGCACGGTAAGGCTAAGCTTCCCTGAGAGGTCGCCTGGTATCTCAGGTATCCCGTTTAATGCACCATTACCCTGGTACCATTCATCCTATCAGCACGGGTGAAAAACCTGCGGATTGGGGATTTTATTTCAGGGTTTACTCCCTTAGATCCGTTGGATTCAGCCTAGACCTTAGTCCAGCGCAGGGTGCAAGATGCAACTCTTCATTGCATAGGCCCAACTCTTCAGTCGAGTGAGCCAACTCCAACGGTCTTGAGTGCGGATACACCCCTGAGAGCAAGGGAATGAGTGTCACGTCCTTTGTGACGCTCACCTCCTCAACCTCTCGACAACTAAGTTAAATAACTTGATCCCGCAGCAGCGGCCCTTTTTTTTACGTTGATCCCATATAAAGTTCAAGTTACCGAAACTTCGAATTAACGGTAATTTCGAATTAAAAACGTTTGAATTATTCAAATTCTACTGTACAAAGTTCAAACAATACTGATTTAAATCAAACAATAGCAGATGTGACACCTAAACATTAATAGTACAATAATAAAACTCTAAAATAGTACAAATCAACAACACAAAGAAATATACAAACATGACTAAATCTAACAACTTAAAACATTCAAAAGTACCGGTAACTAAAAAACATGCAATTTGTTAGACAACTGCAATTAAGTACAATTAGAGACTTGGATGCTAGGAAAATTGAATTTATAATTCAATTAACTTAGAAACTTTATTGTTGCTTCCCCTCATGTTTAATTTTTCACATTCGTGGACGTCCCGACACTAGATGGCAGCAATGGTCCGAAGCTTTCAAGAGCAGGCTTCAAGCAATATACATGTTCGCGCTTGACCAGTGATAACGTTGGAAACCGTGACAAAAGTTTCTGCTATATGTTATTGGAACTTATAACATGTTCGATAACAAACAGGTAGTGAGGACACAGCTCAACTTTGCCCTTAATTTTCTAACGTCTTTTTTAATGTTCTGACGATGTTATTAATGTTCCGATGTTGTTCTTAATTTTCTAATGACCTCTCGTGGATGAGCTTTTCTGATAATGGAACATTGATTCCAAAACCTGTAGTGTAAAGTTACAAATAAAAAGCATGAGTTGAGTAAGCATATTTTAAGGGGATTCGCTACTGAAAAATGTGAAATTTTGTATTAATGGTAAAAATGGTTTTGAAATTTTTTTCCTGGTGTAGTATATGCTGAAAAAAAATACAAACATATAAAACATAAAATGTTTGACTTTTATCATAGGAAAAAAATTAAAACTTGGTTTTGTTTTCGATGATTTTACCGAGGCATTTTTGAAGCAATATAACTCAAAAAGTACTTAATGTATTTTGCTGGTTCTTAATTTTTCTTAAAGGTAATACAGTCTACTACGAATTTAGGTAGAATTATGTGAATACACTTCAAATCTTTTTTTTTTATCTAACTTAACATTAAACATTTTTAATTTTAATTTTATGTTTTACAAATTTTTTTTTTAGTTTATGATGTACGATAGTTACAAACATAAAATTACCTAATTATTTATCTAATGTTGAGTAAGTGGTAAAAATTTTAATAATGTACTTCAAGTGGTTCTTGAGAAATATTGAATTTAGTCTCTAAAAACATGAAATTCTCATATTTCGGGAAATGGCTATTGAATGAAAAAGTGTACTTCAATGTGGAATACAGTGAAAAAATGTGAAAAATGCCTAGGTAATTAAAGCTATTTATGTGTTTATACTTTATATTATGCCTGGTTATTTGTTATGGAGTTATTGATAATAATGTAATATAACCTGGCAAAAACATAATTGTTATACAACCCGACAACAATGTTTACTGATTTTTCTCCTTCGCAGCGTTGTTTAAATTTTGTTTTTCTGGTATATACATGTAAAGAAAAAATTACTTCTATTGCATTTTCCATGTGTATTAGGACCTGTAGAACAAAAATACGCAAAAACCTTTCTTTCAAAATTTGATGGTTTTTGATCATTTTCAGTAGCAAATCCCCTCTTAAAAGCAATTAATTGGATGCCTCCATCCAAAATGGGTTTTAAACGATGGATTAACCATAAAGCAAAGAAAAGGGCTCCGTAGCTTTTGCAGAGAAAACCAAAATTTGAATGCAATAAACTACTGATATCGATAATGGCTTCTTCTTCGGACGTTTGTTTATTAAATGTTGTCTATCCTTAATGTGAAATCGTTAATTTCGTTGGTCAAGAACTTGTTGCGAACCGAGTTAGAATGTGAGAGGGTGAGGTGTGGTATAGCAAACAGCTGACTGTCGTTGTTAATGCCTTTGCCCGCCTTCCTTCGTGTGTGACATGGGGAAGCCAGGATAAGGTTAACTCATCGTTAGTTGTATTAAGTGTTTAAACTCAACCTTCAGGAAAACTCATGAATACAAATTCATCCCACAGACCCGTTTTTGGTCGCTTGTGAGCACGCACATCAATCTGTGATTAGAAATGGGAAGGCAAACTAAAGGGTGAGAGGGGCCGGAGTGCCCACATTGCTTATCTTTGC